>JAJOOF010000976.1:0-61952 GCA_029582545.1 Solanum lignicaule | reverse complement strand
AATTTTAATTTTCAAGTATTTCTTTTTCTGTATTTTGCAATCACAATTAGAGTTTTTATAGAGAAACTAAATAGGCTAAAAGATATTGGAGCTTGAGTCCAACAAGGTAGAAACTAGGCTCGCATATTTATTCCATTCGAATTTAAAGTTTATCGATTCGATTTATCGGTAATCGATTTGTAGTTATGTTAAATTATTTTAGAATCATTAAGATATTGCTTATTGACTATCGATAATTGATGGTTATCGATTTAACAGTTAAGATTTGACACAAAATAATAATAATTGAAAATCATTTAGAAATAAGGTAACAAACAAAATAAATCATGCACATGAGTTGACATATTGTATTTTGTTCAAAAGTAAACACATACACATTGTAGGATAATCGAAAGTTTCAAATTGCCAAAAATAAAATTATGAAACTAAACGTCAAATATTTTATATGCCAAATGATATAAATATAATTATAGTCTAGTCAGTTAAGGAAAAACATCAAAATGTTAAGACTCCATAATTCATAGTAAAAATTATCAAAACTATTATTGAAACAGCTAAATTAATTACCCATTAATGATAAATCAATAATTTTGGGTTATCATTTCGATTCAAATAGTAGAAACAATGTCTTTGTAATATCATTGTGGCGCGCGAAAAGTAATTGGAAGGGAAGGCTCTTATTATGTTATCAGTGTCACATGATTTCATTGATCTTTCAACTTCTCAATCACCAAATTGATGTGACTGAGTAGCTCAAATTAGGAAGAGAGATACAAAATCACCAGTGCTGGAAAGTACTTCTAGATCTAGCTTTAAGATAAATATCTAAGATACTACCGTAGATCATTCTAGAAGCTTTCCGAAAATATCTAAGTTATTTTGTAATTCCAAAGAATTAATTTAGTTTTTTTAGTCTATTTGTTGAATATCTTTAGTCTTTACCACTTAGAAATGGAAAATTTGGATATGCAAAGGGAGAAACTCTGGACTTGATACTTCTAGATATGTTCAACCCTTAAGGTGATTGCATTGAACTTTTTAAAATGAGAGTTCCAAATTTGACATTTTAGTAATTTTTAACTGTAAATCTATGCTCCGTAACTGTAGTAGAAGAATTCTGTACAACTCTTTATTTAAAACCATACCATAGAGAAATACAAATACTAGTAAGTAATAAATGAATGCAACATAAATATTGATATCTGTTGGCGCCTCCCCTTTCTAACAGCTTCTACTTGTCTAATTTGACTCACTTCAGAAAGCTTATCAAACTGTCTGTTTTGTCTAGAATGACTAATAGACGAAACAGTGATGAAAACTAACACAGCGACATAAATACTCCCTCCATCACACCATCCTTCTTTCGGTCCATGCTCCTTAATTCCAGATACGATAGACAGAGCACCCCAGAGCAAAAGTATAATGATAGTGGGATTTTTGAATGATTCCCAAACAAAAATGAAGAAACTCTTAGTAGGTGCCTTACTACGTGTTGTTTCCAAAAGCCTCGTGAAAAGAATAAAAATGCCCTCCGTTTATAGTTAGGCTCAAAAATGCCCTTGCCGTCTGAAAGATTTCAAAGAAATCTTGAAGAATTATTTAGGAAATTTTTCTCTATTTTCACTGAACCAAAACTGTACAAAGAGTTGCTTACTTATCCATGTAAACTCAGTACTAGAAAGTCAATTTAAAAGGAAGTAGGTAACCAACTCTGACTATATACTTTATAGCTCATCCTATTCTAAAATAATCTAAAAAAATCTTTTCTTATACAATGTGAATTAATATAAGCAAAGCTGTATATTGAAATGGGCTGCTGAAATGGCATTTGTGTGCTTCAGATGGGATGAAACCCAAAGATAAAATATCAGGCCCAAGAGACGTTTATTCCAGAATAAGGCCCTCAACTCGTGTTCGAATAAAGCTCATCTTCTTCATTCACTTTCTTCATTCTTGGTACTGCCAGTCGGTGATCATGAGTTCCAACATTCCCCTCAAGTAGGAGTCCGGAGATCGGACACCTAACTTGCCTAAAAAATGTCTGTGCAAGGGACCAGCCAATGCCTTGGTAAAAAGATCGGCAATTTGAGAAGAGGAGGGGGTGAAATTGAGAGAGATGAGACCATCTACCAATTTTTCGCGAACAAAATGACAATCGAGTAATATGCTTCGTGCGTTCATGAAAGATTGGATTTTTGGCGATGTGGATCGCTGCCTGGTTATCACACTGCAAAGATATTGGGAGAGAAGGAGAGACAGAGAGATCTGAGAGTAAACAGACAATCCATGCGAGTTCAGCAACCAATCGACGCATGGATCGATATTCCGCTTCTGCAGAAAAGAGTGCAACAACAGGTTGTTTCTTGGACTTCCAGGAAATAGGACAACCACCAAAACTAATGTAGAAACCACTGACAGATCGTCGAGTATCAGAACAAGCCGCCCAATCTGCATCACAAAAACCAAAAATTTGGAACGAAGAATTCGAATTGATGAATAGCCCTAGTCCCGGATCCTTTTGTAGATAGCGAAGAGTGTGATAAGCTGCCTGGAGATGACATGTCCTTGGGTTTTGCATAAATTGACTCAAAGTCTGAACAGTGTATGAAAGATCCGGACGAGAGTGAGTCAAGTAATTCAATTGCCCTAAAAGTCGTCTATACATGCTGGGGTTGGAAAGGAGTTCTCCAGAATCTGCAGTCAATTTGATGGAGGAATCTAAAGGTGTGGAAGCAAATTTTGTCCCAATTTCTGGATGTTCAGCAATGAGGTCCAGGGCAAATTTCCTTTGAGTAACAAGTACTCCATCAGGTACATGTAGGAATTCCATACCTAAGAAGTAATTAGCAATCCCCAAATCCTTAATTTTGAATTCTATGTTGAGAAACAATTTCAACTCATCAATTTTCCTTTGATTGTTACCCGTCAACAAGATGTCATCGACGTAAGCAACCAGTATAGTGACAAGGGTACCTGAAGACTTAGAAAAAGTAAGTAATCATTCAATGATGCAACATAACCTCGTGTACCCAAAGCTCCTAATAAACGTGCATACCATTGGCGCGAGGCTTGCTTAAGTCCATAAAGAGACTTACGCAGCCTGCAAACATGCGAGGGAGATGAAGAAGGCATGCCCGGAGGAAACCGCATGTAGACCTCCTCATTGAGGTCCCCATGGAGGAAAATGTTGTTTACATCAAGCTGAAAAAGAGTCCAATTGCGTTTAACTGCTATGCTAAGAAGGAAGCGAATGGTTGTCATTTTTACCACAGGTGAGTAGGTTTCATTGTAGTCAATCCCTTCTCGTTGTATGTCTCCACGTACAACCAATCGTGCCTTTAAACGTTCCAAACTCCCATCTGACTTAAGTTTCATTTTGTACACCCATTTGCAGGGTAATGACTTCTTTCCATGTGGTAGAGGTACCACGTCCCAAGTAGAATTAGACTTAAGAGCATCCAGTTCTTGTTGCATAGCAAGTTGCCATCCAGGGTGTGAGGCTGCTTCATGGTAATACCTGGGTTCCCTTATGCCACTTATAGCATCACTAAGATTCTGGTTGTGTGTGCTAAAAAAGGAATAAGGAAAAAAATCAAGAGGAAAATAAGAAACACTAGGTGAAATCATAGTAAAGGCACTATCACAAATAAAATCACCTAAATGTCTAGGAAAAACAGATTTTCTGGTTGATCTGCGCAAATCTTCTGTTTGAGGTAGCACATGAGAGGGAATAGGTGAAGTAGGAGAAAAAAAATCAGGAGTAGACACGATGGGAGCTGGGGAAGAAACATGATCGTTAGGTGAAAGAGAAGAGTCAAAAGGATCCTCAAGATTTGGATAAGGGTTGTTTAAGGGAGTACAAACCCGAGGAGATGTGAAAGGAGTAGGAATAGGGATTCTGGGAACAAAGGTTCATTTGAAAGAAATGACCCTGGGAAAAGTTTAGACATATGTTCTGATTTGGTGAAAGGAAAAATAGACTCAGTAAACTTCACATTTCTGCTCACCACAACCTGGTTAGTCTGAAGATTGAGAACTTTATACCCTTTCTTCCTAAAAGGAAAACCTAGAAGAACACCTGGAAAAGCTCTTGGAGCAAGTTTGTCCCTATTAGCAGATAATGTAGACACAAAACAAAGACAACCGAAAGGTCTGAGTTGAGAGTAAGAGGGACTTTCTTTAAACAATTTTTCATGAGGACTGATGTTTTCCAAAACTTTAGAGGGAAAAAGATTTATCAGGTGGGTGGCAGTAAGAAGGGCTTCTCCCCAATATTTGGAAGGTAGGTGAGACTGATATAAAAGAGCCCTGCAAATTTCAAGGAGATGTTTGTGCTTCCTTTCTACTATCCCATTTTGTTGTGGGGTAGCAACACAAGTGGTTTGATGAACAATACCTTGTGAAGCAAAGAAATCTGAAGGGAGAACACCTGAACCTAATTCATAGGCATTATCAGACCTAATAATTTTTTCTTTTCTATCAAACTGTCTCTCAACATAAGATAAGAAAGATCTCAATAGTGGGAATGCATTGGATTTTGTAGAAAGTAGAAAGGTCCATGTAGATCTGGTGTAGTCGTCTACAATAGTGAGGAAGTATTTTTCCCCTTTGTAGGTTTGGGTCTTGTAAGGTCCCCAAGTATCAATGTGCAATAATTCAAAACTGTTTTTGGTGGTAATATGGCTTTTAGAAAATGGCAATTTGTGGAGTCTAGCCATTGGACAAATATCACAAGGAAAATCATGTTTCTCACCTTCTGAATAACATATATCTTTAATATGCCTCATAGAAGCGTAGGGTAAATGCCCCAACCTATAATGCCAAAGTTTTCTAGAGTCAAGAGAATCAGAAAGAGTATTCATTGCATTCATAATTTGATCATTACAAATTACAGGATTCTTGACTAATTTAGAACGAAAAGACTCAACATCAGACACTACATGTTTGGACTTAACATGATGTTTGGGAGAAATTAAAGAAGATTGAAAGTTAGAAGACTTAATTGAAAAGGGATTGGAATCTGATGTGCAATCCTTCAGTGCATATAGACTAGCTGCAACTTCACCAAAAATCTATTTCCTGTTGAGATTGAGGTCCTGTAGAAAACACCCACGTTTAGTAAAAAGAAAACCAAGCTCAGTTTGATCAACAAATTGGCTTACAGAAAGTAAATTGTGTTTAAAAGAAGGAACATAGAGCACACTCTGTAGCTCTAAATTAGGAGTGAGGGAAACTATTCCTATGCAAGTGACAGAAACCTTATAGGAATTAGGTAGAGTAACTGAAAGTGGTCTAGAAAGATATTTTATGTCATGAAGCAAAGATTTGTCATAAGTTATGTGTTGAGAAGCCCCCGAATCTATGATCCATGGTTTAGAATTAAAAATAGTGAAACATGAAGAATAAGCACTCAAAACTGTTGCAATACCAGCCATGCTTGCAAAATGGTTTTCAGAACCTGATGCTTGGGAATCCCCACTTTGGATATACTTAAATATCTGTATCAATCTATCACACTGATTCTTAGTGAAACCTTGAGAATTCACAATATTTGACATAGTGCTTGATCCCACATTTTTGTCAGAATTCTCATTGAGCATAATTCCTTCCTCAGAAGCAGTAGTGAAATTGTTTTCTCCTGTACCAACTGCATTAGCTTTAGCATTGTTGTGAGGCTTCTTTGTCTTGTTTGTAAACTTGTAATCTGCAGGGTACCCAATCAACTTATAATAATTTAATCTTACATGGTTGGTCTTGTTACAGTAGGTACAAAACATGTTATTCTTCTGCCCACTGTTTTGGTAACCCGCTCCTGCAACTTGATTGTTCACCCTGGATTGTGGATTGTTCCTCTGTTCATTCCATCTTGTTACATTAAACCCAACAGAATTTGGAAATCCTGAGATTCCTCATGTAAGATCATGGAATAAGCTTGATTAGTAGAGGGTAGGGGTTTCATCATTAGAATATCCCTCCTACACCCTGAATGCATTTCATTCAAACCCATTAGAAATTGCATCAATTTGATATCTTAATTCATTTTATGGTTGTGTGTTTTAGCACCACACTTACAATCACAGCCACAAGTCATAAATGTGTTCAAAACCTTCATTTGGTCCCATAGCTTCTTTAGTTTGTTAAAGTAACTAGCACTACAAGAAAAACTGTCAATAATGAAGGGAAAATTGGTCCCTAAAAGTAAGATTATGGTCCTTAAAAGTTAGTAGCAACCAGAAAATCTGGTCGCCACCTCGTCCTTATAAGCTTCTTCACTAATGGTCATTGGGGACGGGATCCAGTAGCTGGTCCTAAGTAGTTTTTGCGACCCAAATAAAACTGGTCCTTAAAATGTTTTTTGGGACCACATTTCTGGTGCAGAATGGAAAATGGGAACCTTTAAAATCTGGTCCCTGACCAATTGCGACCACCTTCTTCTGGTCCTAAAAATAATTTAGGGACTACATTTTTCTGCTCCTAAAAACATATTTTAATGGCTGAAAGTCTAGTCTCTAAAAGTGAGAATTACTTGTCCCTAAATCATATAATTCGCAAGTAGAAAGGTAATAAGAGGACACTATAGGGATGATTATTCTTTCATATATGTAAAAAAAATTAATTACAAAAAATAATCAACATATAGCACATACATCAACGATGTAATCCATATTATCACAATATTGTATACATAACTCATAGCAAAGAAGCTATCTTGTTAATATCTCTAAATTGTAATACGAATTTTTTCAACAGTCCTAGCATAATAATACGTCAATTGGTATATCCTCAGAAACCTACTTGTTGTAAACTTTAGTTTCCATAACCTGTGAAAGTATTAAAACATTCATTTAGAAAAGACTACACAAATCAATTGAAAAAAATTGTTAAACAGCAAACCAATACATCCAATATATGTACACTAAGTAACTACTTAATTACCTTAAAAACAAACCAACTTCATAAAATCCGTCTGCACTTTACCGATAAAACAACAATGAGCCATACACCCTATCGTGATCAAATTAAAATTTCATAAATTATACAAAAAGGAAAAGAGAAAGAAGTTTAAGACGAATTAGTGAAGTTGGTTAGAAGTTTATCAAAACTAATGTTGGATGAAGCAATAGTTAATCTCTAGTTTTGGTGATATTGCACAAATTTTATACCAAAGAAGAATTTAATATCATTTTTGGAGCTTTTATTTCTTCACCTCATATAATAATTTATCCATCTCCATGCTCTATTTCCAAATGTTTTCAATAGATCTGATCCAACAAAGTTAAAGAAAAGGCATTAGATAACCTTTCACATGAAAACTATTGTCTAAGCTCTAATATAAATGTGTAGACTGTACAGGGGAACTCCTTGAGCAGATCAAAAACAAAATTAGTTGGACTTACCATACTAGCTACTAAGAATGATCTTAGATTAGCTATCTACAGGCATAAGTTACTATTCAATCAAGAGAGATATGAAGTCTAGTTATATAAGTAGAAATGTGATGTTTGTTGTCGGAAACTCCTAATTACAACGACAAAATTTCAACAACACTCTTTTCGTCACAAATAACATTCTAGGTACGAGAAAATTTCAGCAGCACTTCTGCATTACTGGTTAAAATTTCAACAAGTACACAAGTTCCATTATCAGCTACAGGAAAGCAAGTACCATAATCAACTGCCATATTCAGCAAGTACACAAGTATCATAACAAGCGGAAATGTCATAGGTGTTACTGGTCATTCTTGGATGACACAATGCTAAAGCAACAAAATTAATGTCTTCTAACTAAATCTCCAAGGAGTACTTACAGTCCGACCGGTACTTTTGAAAAAGCCTATTTGATGTTCAATTACGACTTATTGTTTTTCTCCCCCTGCTGCTCAGGAAATCAATTTTTCCATCATCTTTCCATCAATAGATTCTATGTATAGTATCAAAAAGAGAAAAAAATAGAAATAAAAACAGAGTATAATTCTAAATTGAGTTATAAATAAAAATGAATGTTAGAATAACATTTTGACTGATAAATGAAATGAATGCATGGCAAATCCTCATGCGATCTAGAATTATCACTCAAAAGATGCAAATAAAAGACTTTTGATAATTATCATTATAACTAGTTCAACTTTAGGTGATTAATATTTTACTACTTCGGCTAATATGTTTGTCTAAACTATAGTGTTCTATTTATTGTTCCTTACAATCTGTATACTTATAATATTTGCATAATAAATTTAACAGAGGAATGGATACACAACAAATGTATCATACCATAATTGCAATGTGCTTCAATTCCTCTAACAAAATTTAGCAATTCTAGAATGCAAAGAATGAAAAACTTCTGGTAAAAAATCAAGAAAAGGGAAGAGTTGTCTGACCAATTAACTTGGAAACATACAGCCACACTAAATTGAGAGGTCTTTTAAAAAAAATTCTTCACCTTTCATGATATATGTCAAGATAACTGTTATTCTGCAAGCTCAAAGGTTTCTAGCTAAAATAAACAAAGACCATAAGTCATGAGAAAGGAAGCCTACTGATCGGAACAAAAGCTCATAGCTGAACAATATAATATATAACACTAATGAAGTGCTAATACCTAATAGATAGCTATGTTGCTCCAACTCTCCTAAAATGCTCCCGCACCTATGTCGGATCCTCTAAAACTGCACTTATTTTGGAGGATTCGACATACACCCATCGACATTTTAAAAAAGTCTGAGCAACATAGATAGATAGTATGTATTTTCTCCTTAAAGGTATATATTTATACTTCAACTGACTAAATGTGGATCATTTCATTCTAATAGGTCAGTGGATCCACTAGTAATGAAACAGATAGTGCACAAAAGAAGGAAAAAACATTGACCGTATTGTTATGTATGAAGTTCATCCATTTGATATCTCCTATTTATCATAAAGTAAGTTATCAAGTCCTCATAGTATGTTTTATGCTAAATCAACCTACTAATAAACACCATAAAAATTCAGAGTTACAGAAAAATTCAGAACATTGACTGTTATTTTTCTCCAGCATATACAAAAATCCAGCAGTAAGTTCATTAATGTAAGATGCATGTTTCCCCTGCATCTATTTTTTTTTAATGTAAGATTACTTAAAAAGCATATAAGTTTGCTATACAAGTTAAGAAGAGCATAAATATTCAAAGTTAAAGTACTTCTAATATGAAAAAACAGAAGACACCCTATAAATTTTTCTCGGCCCTTCAAGTTGATCTCTAAAAGAGTTTTTTAATACAAATCGCAGTGATAAATACCTCACCTAAGCAGTCAAATTTCTCCTTCTTATCCTTCGAGCTCTAGATTTAAACCCAATAATAATTTTTACTCTAAACAAGTCAAATGCCAAATCATCTTTAGGTTTTAGGCTAAGCCTTAGTATGATTTCAATTGAGAAGTAGAACTTAATCAAACATGAAATGTATGAGGCATATTTTTCAAATGTCACTCAAATACGGAAGACATGGATGAAATCCAAAAATTGTAGGAGTGGGAAAGAAGCATACATATTTCTTCCTAGCGGAATATTAGAAAGTCAAAAAACAAAAAAAAACAAAAAACATTCTGCATAAAGCCATAAACATACAATAACATTGTATGTACATCATACATGGAAAAATATGTTTAAAGATCCAATCTTTCATAATGCAATCAACAACAAGTCTTTGAAAAAAATTCATTGCACACAAAGGTGAAAGAAAGATCAAATGACATAACTTGTCATTAAGGATACCTCAAAAGAAAACATTGAGGCTGGATGCTAAAATTCAAGTACACATGGTTCAAAATGAGGCAATTCAAGAAAATGAAAAGGAACATAACATCTCCTAAAGTTCAACAGTTCGGAAAAGAAGAAAGGGCAAAATGTGGATTAATATAATAGAAAAGGAAGGAGGAAATAATGACAGCCCAATCAAACAATCATATAATCTAACAAAATTAAATCATACCCATAATTGAACAAACTATAAGAACAATTTCAACTTTGAACCATGTCAATGTTACAATCAAAGAATCACACTAGTGTATTGAATCTAAATTCAAGAATAGTACATAGCTCCATTCTCATTACCAAAAAATAAATAAAAATACAAATGAAACAGGTTACAAGGAATACTCAGACCAAAATCTCTATACAAACTAACAACCAAACAACATGTTGGTCTTTTCAAATGTATTTAAAACTTACAGCAATGATTTCTTCTTAAGGTACTAGCGTTGATTTCCCTCATAACGTGGAATGGACTTTGTGAGTGACATTGCAATTCTTGAGAAACTGAAAAAGGACAAAAACAAGAGCTTGCAAAATAAACCAAAAAAAATAATCACGAGAAACAAATAGCATACAAAAACAAGAGATAAATCATAAAATTGGGGCTCTATGAGTACTTCCAGATGAGCTCTTTGTAGATCGAGTGCAATCGAGAAGAATCCGCCTCTAGGACGACAAACCCATCAAAAATTTGATGGTAGGCACAACCGATCGAGTAGTCTTAGACAACTAATGAAGATGCTAATGTCGAGACCAAGTTCTCCAGTTGCGAATCGTGAGTTATGAGAAGTAGGTGTGAAGCTTAGGGTTTCAATGAATAGGATTTTTTTTACTTGAGAAAAATGAAAAGATATAGTATATTTTAATAGCATACAGTTTTAGTAATTCAAGAATTTTTAGTTTTATATATTTACTATGTTTTTAATTTTCTTTGTTATTTATTTAGAGGAAAAGTGTAGTAGTGCTGATCTGTCTAGCTTATTGAGAGAATTAGGGACTAGATAATGATAATTTTAAGGACTTTATTTCTTCATTTCGCTAAAATAACAATTATGATTCAGAATTAGGGACCAAATAATTTTATCGTCCCAATAAATATACTTTTAGAGACCAGATATTCAACTCATCCCTAAATGTTGGTCTTTAAAAAGATTTTTTCTTGTAGTGTAGGCAGCCTATGACCTTTAGATGAGAATTTGTTGGAATTTTGGAATGAAGAAGCTCATAAGGACTCTTGTTTGCAATGATTGTGGAGGACAATCTATTAATCAAATACACAGCAGCCTTGATGCAATATCCCCAATATCTAATAGGTAATTGTGATTGAAACATGATGGCCTTGGCTATGTTAAGAATATGCTTATGCTTTCTTTCCACCACACCATTTTTTCTGGTGTATGTGGACAACTACTTTGATGAAGTATTCCCAGATCATGAAACAGTTGAATACATTGAGAATAAAATAATTCAGTACCATTATCATATCTAACAACTTTAATATGTGCACCAAACTGAGTTTTGATCATAAAAAGGAAAACCTTTATGGCCACAATGATTTCAGACTTTAACTGCAACAAGTAAATCCAAACAAATCTACTATAGTCATCTACTATTATCAGAAAGTAATGCTTCTTGTCTAGGGTAGTAGTCTTATATGGCCCCCATAAGTTCATGTGAACAATATCAAAACTAGCAGAAGCTCTAGAATTACTACTAGGAAAGACAAGTCTTGTTTGCTTAGCCAATGGGCAAACATGACAACTAGTAATTCTTTCACTTTTATTGCTGTGAACTAGATTTAAATGCTTCATGACATATTGGGAAGGATGCCCAAGTCTTTGATGCCAAAGCTGGATATCTTGATCTATCATTCCTGCAGCCATTACCTGCTGATTACATTGCCCTGTCTTTTCTTGCTTTATTGTTGATTCACTTTTGAACATCTGTAATCCAACTTCTTCCTTACCAATCCCCTTCACCCTGCCACTGAAGAGGTCCTGAAAAACACAGAAATCAGGATAAAATGATACAAAGCAGGACAGTTCCCTTGTGATCTTGGACATTGACAGCAGATTGAACTTGAAGTCTGGCACATGAAGAACATTTCTCATAATTTCATTATCAAATACAACTGATTCACCAGTATGATTAATGTTTACTCTATCTCTTGTAGGTAAATGTACCTAATTATTCTGTGACTTACTCAGTTCATGACTCTTGATTAGTGACTGTTTATGTGTTGTGATGTGATGAGTTGCACCAGAATCTACGATCCAGTCTTGTGGAATTTTTTTTGACATTAAGCAAGTTGTAATACCTGTCATGTTGACTTGTCTTGGCTCCTCTTTGTTCAACATATCCAATATTTGTTTGTACTCCTTCTCAGTAAATGCTTGTGCCTTTGCTAAGTATGCACTATCTCCCTTTCCTTGACTGGTTGAAGCTACTTGAGATGGATCATAGGAGTTGATGGAACCACTAGATACATTGAATTGGCTAGATTCTATCCTCCAAATCCATTGGGATTTGTGGCCCTCTGGTTATTAGTTGTTGGTGACACTCCTCTATAACCACCAGTAGTGTTCTTATTACCATAACCTGCTTTCTTCCTCAACTTCCAATCACTTGGGTAACCAATCAACTTGTAGCAATTGTCTTTGGTGTAACCAGTGAAGTGACAATACTCACACCTTCTTCCTTTAAAAAAACTCCTTTTCTTGAGCCTTGTTCGCATTCATCACCATCGAGTTTGATTTATCAACTACACTGGCCAAGCATGTTGAATGTTGTATTTCATCCTCTATGATCATGGCATATGCTTGATTTAAGGAAGGTGTCTCCTTTAAGTAATATTTGTCTACGAGGTTGATCATATGATTCATTTAAGCCACTTAAAAACTGAATTAGTCTCAATTGTTGAAGGTGCTCTATATACTCCTTAGACTGAGGACATGTACAACTAGGATGTGGTATCACAACATCATACTCACTCCATAACGTCTTTAGCTTAGTGAAGTAATGTGACACATAATCTGTACCTTGTGTGAGTGTTGTGCCCTCCTTGTGTAGCTGGTAGATCCTCATGTGATTGACTTTATCAAATCTCTCCTTGAGATCTACCCAGATTGAGAATACAGTTGTAGCATAAACTATACCACTAATAGAAGTTTCTCACTGACAGTGTTCATCAGCCATGACAGGACGATCGCATTACATGTCTCCCACTGTTCGTGCAGCTCATCTTTGTATAATGCCTTGGTATAGGCACCTGTTACAAAACTATATTTCCTCTTCCCCAAAAGTGCAATCCTCATAGATATGCTCCAAACACCATAGTTTTCAGATCCAATCAACTTGATAGGAATCAACATAGCTCTTGATGAATCAGATTGACCAATATACAGAGGATCACTTTGATCGATTCTTAAGACAGCCAATATTCAAAAAAAATAATCAACATAGAAGTAACTAGCTAGAAGAGATCTGAACTCGCCTAGAAGAATAAACACAAGATTAACCAGTTAGAGGAGATCTAAACTCCACTAGAATCCTGCTCTATAAACCCAACACCTTGTGCTTTGATATCATGAGAAAATGTGAGCTTATGAGCTCACCATTGCAGTGATGTAGCTGGACAGAATTCAGAGAAAAGGGAGAAAAGAAAATATCATTGATCTGGAAGAAGAGTTATGTACAATTGATGCATTACACTGGCTTATATAGCCTGAAAATCTAACTGCCTACTTGACACGTTAATCGAGGTAACTAACTAGTAAAGCATCAATTAACTACACTTAACTAATTAACTAACATTAGGAATTGTACTGTAGCTCATAACTAACTAATACAGTGTAACAAACCATTATATTTGAACAGTGGGAATGCATGATAGACAAATAAATATTGATATTGATACATTACATAATAGTTTATATAATATCGATACACGATCATACATCATTTATACAATTTCGATACATTACATACCTATTTATACAATATCGATATATTACATCTACACTACATAATATACACATTTAGACACTGTTTACAATATCGATACACATTTATACACTATTTATACAATACTAATACATTACATATACACTACATAACTAGTTATAAAATATTGATACATTACATAATTATTTGTCCATCATATATACTTGTTTTTACCTCATTTTTACAATATTGATACATGAAAAAGTTTTTAAAAAAAAGGAAAAATGATTTTAATTAAAAAGAACGCAGCAAAAAGCATTAAGCTTCATTGTTCCTTCCACAAAGACTGTCGGGTAAGTCTCTCAACTTCCCCTCCCCAAAACCCTTCTTCTTTTTCTTTGTTTGAAATTTTAGGGTTAGGGTTTGTGATTAACTTCCCTGAAATCTTCTTCGAGAATTGTGAGGAAGCATTCATTCACATAACACTTGTGTACATTGATCGGCTACAATAACATACTAACTAACTTCCTAATCGACTATTTAACAGATTGATTAATTAACCTTCTAAACTAATCATATTGTTAACTAACTAACCACTTCCAATAAATTTGAATATCTTAAAATATTTTGGATGTGTTTTTTCAACCACATATTTAGATAGAGCTAGAGGAATTTAAAATGAAAGAAACAATATTTTATATTAATGTGATCGTGCTTTGTCAGTATACCTCTTTCCAGAAAAGTGATAAACTCTCCAACCAACCGTACGTTTACTTGATTTGTTTTCCCTCTCTCCAATATTTTATTTGTAGACCATCTTATTAGACTCTAATAATTAAACAATAATTAGAGTTACTTGAAAATAAAATCTTAAATGCATATATAAATTATTGGAGCCAATTAATTATGACTACATAGATCAACCTAGTCAGTGGTGATCAAGTGGCAATTAATAGTTTGCCTTCTGCTCCCAAATTAAAATACGTGTAACAATTTTAGGTTCAATTAATAATCACCATAACCATGGAATTTGATAGTCGGCCTAATCAGGTAGTTCATTTATGTGTTCTACATGTTTCTGTTTATATATATAGTTAGTTAGTTAGTTAGATAGATAGATATATCCAGAATGATCCAACATGGTGGGAAAGATGGGCGTACACAGATCTTACTTCCACGATATCAAAAATAATTTTTAGCGGTAATTATTTAATGATAATAGCTTAATTGTTATTAAATATGTATTTTTAGAGACAATTAACACTCTTTGTAAATGTCCCTAATGTCAATAGCGACACTGGATCCAATGGAAATTAACTAATGTCGGTAAATGTTTTAACACTCTTTGTTAATCTATATATTTATTGCCGCTTAAAGTTGTTTTTGCTATTATATCCTATCTTTATAGGATAGAGAGGTTGTCCATTGACTAATGCCGGTAAAGACTTTAGCACTCTTTGTTAATATGTATATTTATTATTGTTAAATGTTATTTCTACTATAGTATCTTATCTTTATGGAATAGGGAAGTTTAATTTACATAATATGGCAAAAAACCAAGAAAGAAATTCTTCACCTAAGGTGATGCTTTGCTTCTGTAGTAAGACATTATGATATGAAATATTTGAAAATGGCCTCAACCACCACCCATAAATTAATAAATGGGACACATGACTAATATTAAAAATTATAACCCATCAAAACAATCAAGAAAAATGAAAAAGATCCCCCAAGAATAGCTATTTTCCACATGTAGTAGCTAGTGCACAATATGGCAACTTTGTTTGTCTGAGGAACCATATTTAATTCTGGAGTCAATCAATTAGTTAGAAATCAGCATCAGCTGAAAGAATATAAAACCAAACCCTATTAACTTAAACCATTATATATGTAAGGTCCAAAAATAACAATATATAATAAGAAGTGCTGCTGAACATGTTTCATAAACCTTTTTATCAAAATACCTTAGACATCTCTTTCAATTCAAGAGGTATTAACTTCCCACTGACTAAGTCAATTTGTCAAATGTCAATATTAGTCTTAATCAACTTCCGATTCCAAATATTAGTAGTTGTTTGAAAGCTTTTTACATTGTATAACTAAGAAGTCATTTATCACTATTTTTAACAATCTACCCTGTTTCTTGTAGTTGGTGGGGTATTTATTGAATGAAATATATAAGGGTGTGTTTGGTATAAAAGGAGAATATTGTTCATGGAAAATGTTTACTTAGAAACTATTTTTATGGAAATAAGTTGATTTCTTACTTATTTTCTAGTGTTTGGTAAGTAAGCAAAAAATGATATCTCCAAAACATTTATATGTAATTTAGTAAAAAGCTATAGGATTGGGAGGATATCAGTTGTGGGGCCTCAGGGGGTGAGATGGTCAAAGAGATCCAAGTTGGGGGCAGAGCCGTCTCAACAAGTTTGGGGCCTAAAGCCAAACTTTATAAAGAGGCCCTATTTTTTTAGTTGACAAATATAAATTGAATAATTATACCATAATCAGTGTAATCCTACAAATGAGGTCTAGAGATGCAGGATATATGCAGACATTATGAAATAAGAATGCAAATAATGTAATTTTTAAAAAAATATGATGATATTAAAATAGTGTTTTGATGAATTTGATAAGTAGATATAATAATATTAAAATAGTGTTGATTAGTTTTGGTACTTGAAATTTGAATAAGATACCAAAAATAAATTTGATCTTTTTATAAACACACAACAATAGATTTTACATAATGTAGAAGGTTTGAACGTTTGAGAGACTATAGAATATTCAATAATGAAAGAATAAAAATAGTGAAAGGGGAATAAAGAAAAGTAAGTATAAGAACACATTGCGGTTGGTTCATGATAATCGTCATATATAAATGAGCTAGTCAACAAAATAGATAGCCACATGCAAAACTAGAAAGATACTATAATTGACTAGTCATATAAGAATCTAGAAAAGATACTACAATCAACTAAACAATATTCAATTTCTCAATTATATTTTCTCTACAAAAAATTCTTTTCAAATTTATCATTACATGAAATTTTTTTAACAATATTTATCCATATATATATATATATGTATATATACATCTTTGGGAAAAAATGGGGGCCCCAAGCGATCGCTTTAGTGGCCTTATGGTCGAGGCGGCCCTGGTTGGGAGCGTTGGAGGGGTGGGGGATACAATAAAAATAGAACGTCACTTATAGGACTTGCTTTTCCTACTTCCATTAAGAAGTCATTTTTCTCATCTGGAAGGACCTTATTTTTCAAAAGTTTTACCCAACAAAACATGAAAACATAATTTTTTTTTATCAAAATGTATTTTCATCCATACCGAAAAAACCTTAAAAAGAGATAATTTAGATAAATACTCTCATTTATAAGGTTGTTGGATGTACAAAAATTTAAGAAGAAACTTGTACATACTATTTTATTATTCTTGGGGTGGTCAGTAATTAATACTGATAGAAGTCAATGCCATTAAAAGGAGCAACAACAAGTTAAAGGAAGGACCAATTTTGTATAGAGATGGAAAAAAAGGGCATGTGTGAAGTGAAGTGAGTCATGTGATTTTAGGGTATTTGCATGTGTATCAAACGTTTGTGTTTTCAAACCCTTAAAACCGCAGCAAGACACGCTTTTATCTTGCGTCTATACTTTCTTACTCAACCCCTCACTACACTTTATGTTCTCTTCTAAAATAAATAAAAATAATACCTACTCCGTGAAAAATCGGTATGCGACTAATTTAATTCTCATGTTTGTCTGTGTATTTTAATTTCTTGAAATTTATTCTCAAGAGTGATTGCTCTGCATTAATCTTCATAACACATGATAAATAATGCAATTAATGACTCAATACAAGAAAAGTGTTGATTTCATGGGAATTTTTCTGTCGATTGTATACGAAAATCCGCAGAAATTTTTTCCTGCGAATTTTCTTATAAAAAAATATCTGATCGTAAAACCTTCGTAGATAATTATTTTTTGCGAATTGCCGAATTAGTGAATTAGACAGGATTCCTTTGTCCAGAATAAGAAGTGGTGGGTCAATTTTCATAAATTTCATCGTAAATGTGAAATACTTATACAAATAAAAATGCGGGAGAGATAAAAAAGATGCAGGGTCGTTTGTCAGCCAATTGTTCTCGAATGGAGCCATTCAAAGATGTAAAATATCACAGTGTGATAAAAGAATCAATTAAAAAAGATCCCCTAATTCCAATTAGGAATTCATTGGGCCCTTTAGGAACATGCCTTCCAATTGAGAATTTTTATTCATCTTACCATTTAATAACTCATAATCAGATCCAAATAATTTATCCAGGAATATAAATTTTGCAGGTAAATTAGATGCGAATTTTTTTCGCAAGTAAAGCCGCGTGACGATATTAACTATTATCTCCTAACTAAGCAATTATCCTATTTTATTCTTCCACTTGGGGAAGTATACAACACAGTATATCCCACAATTCAATAATTCCCCAACCCACACCCTCCTAATTAATTAGTTCCTAGTTGTCCCATCCAATAATATCATTGGGGAGACAATGAATGGCTCATTACCCTATGCCCACCTCATACATAGTTTCTCCTTAAAATTCAATTTTACTAATGTTGTTAGTTACAACCTTATAAATGCTTCATTTTTTAATTCTTACTCCGATGGGGTACAGAAGTACCAATGGCATTACATCAATATTTGGTATCTTCCTTCAATTTAATTAATTTTTAAAGTTAAATTAAATTAAATTAATTGAATAGTTAACATCTAATTTAGATATTCAAAAATTATATAAAAATTATTATAAATTCATCTCATATTAATATAGTAATAACATATATCTTAAAATGTTGTCAAAATTTCATGTAATTTAATCCTTTAAAAATGGAACTCAACAACTATTGGTATATTTAAAATGAATCACTTCCACCCGATATATTATGAAAATTTTATGCTAACACTCACTTTCAATGAAATAAGGTTCATAACTAAGCATATTAAACTTAGACAAGATTTAAGTTACACATACAAAAGTCTTCAAAATAAATAATTAAAAATATAAATATATTTATAATTTTAAAGTGCAAGGAAGTTATAATCAATAGAAAATAATCAATAGTATATCTTATTAGGAAGTTGTGGTATTTATAATTTTAATTTAATTATATATTTGCAAGTAAATATCATTTAATAACTTACTATAGAGAAATTAGATCATTTTTAATGTTTGTAAAAAAAAGATATATCAATTGAATTATATAACTAAAAATTATTGATTTTTCATTTCATATATCAACGAGGGGTAATTAAACTTCACATAATAATGTATATAATTTAATTTTCTCTACTTAAAAGTAATGTTTGTCTCACATATTAATACACTATTTAATATAAAATAATATTAAATCAAAATTGATTGCCTTTATGATATATTTTTTTATTGGATAAAAACTAGTCATATTATTTTAATGTTTTGTATCTTTAGAATAAAAATACAAAATAAAAATGGCATCATTGATTTTTAGTGATATTAAATATTAATTATATATAAGTTAATAATATTGATCCTGACATTTGTGGTAAAGTTCCAAGATTGATATTATTGTACACTAATTTATTTAACCTAAAAGAGAGTAAATATTAACAATAAATTATTCTAATGTCATTGATATTTTTTATATTATTATAAGTTTTAATTGTGGTAATTATATTTTTAAGGAAATATTCCTCGAAGACTCCAAATTTAAAATTTCCTTAGATTTCAAGAAATTATTTTCAGTTAAATTATATTTAAAAAAAAAAACAAGTATACATATTTTCAAGTAAATCCCTCAAAAAATCTCCAACCAAATTCACAACAATAAATCCCCAAGTAATTCTTCAAGTAAGAAAATTCCCAAGTAAATTCCTAAGAAATAAATTTCCAAAAAATCGTGGAACATAAATCCCCAAGTAATACCACATATAAAAATATTTCTAGATGAATTTTCAAGTAATTATTCCTAGCTAATTATGCAAATAAGTTTATCTAGAAATTTTCATGCATAAAAAACTTATGTTTTTCATTACTTGCGAATTTACCTATGAAAATGGTACTTGCAAATTATTTCCTCAAATAATTCCCCCGGAAGTAGTTTTGTGAAAATGGCGCCAAATTTACCTATTAATTTTTCTGGTGAAATATTTTTCGCATGTAAAAAAGTCTAGAATTTAGGAATTTCATATTTCCGCATGAAGTTTCGTAGGAAATTTTTACGAAAATAATTCCCAAGTAAATTCGCAGGTAATTTTCAATTTTCTAGTAGTGACTTTTAAGAATACAGAGTAACATCGAGCTTCTCTTATGAGACGATTTTGTAATGACTAGTGTGAATCATTGACTTTTCTTTCTGGGCTACCAAGTCTTGGTCCGATTTGATTCCTATGGAGCGAATCGTATCATGGACTCCTAGGTAATATTATTACTTTGTACATTACTCACGTGTCCTAGCCTAATTTGACCACGTGTCTCATCGGTCTGTGCCTTGCATAACATGTGGTGCTCTCCACTTGCCATGGTTTTACTTGGCCACACGTCATGGTTATTTTTTTACCCTATACAGATAGTCCCACGTTCTTCAAATTTTGAGTTTTCCTTCAGGTGCATTAGGTACCCCTTGTTCTCAACATTCCTCCTAGCAGGACGATCTCTGACAGCTCTTCGTGGAGGCATGATCTGAAAGACATGCGCAATCACGAATTAGAAGAAATTTTTTAGAGATAAACTCTATCGCACGAAATGAGTATGAAAGAAGTGAGATAGTTCTTAAGTGTCACATCCTCCTAATTATAGATGTGGCACGCTTCACACCGATGATTAGGACTCTATAGATATGGATTCATAGACTCCCTAGGACTCTTGAACTCTGTGCTCTGATATCAAGTTTGTCATTCCCCGAGCTTACACCTTGGGCGAGATTGACACTCGAGAACCATTGCTGACCCCAAGCGAACCCTTGGTTTGGCTTACTACTCAGCGGAAGACTTTACTCAACAAGATAAATTCATGTAATAAACCATAATGTTATAAAGGAAACATTCAACTGGCCAATAAGACAAACTCACGTCTCAACATAATAGAATGAAAATGAAAAGACTAAAGAACTAAAATCAACTAACTGTCTATGAAGCCTCTAACAACTGAGATGGACGTCGGGACAAGACCCGCAACATCCTAATGAACTAAAATGATAAAGTAACGAAAAAGAGGATCCTCCGGAAGCAAGGAGGCTCACCAACAACTCTGAAACTCAAGTGGATCAACGATGCGCTGGGTGTTGATCCTAGTTACCTGAATCTGCATCATAAAAAGATGCAGGCCAACTGGCATCAGTACATTGAATGTACGAGCATGCGGGGAATACTAAAACAAGACATAAGTTTGAAAGGCACTGAAGGAACATACATGGTCTCAACTCATTTCAATATAAAGCAATAATGTAAATGCAATATAAAGGAAAGCTTTTTAAAACATGGATAACAACTCTGTGTGTTTGGAAATACAATGGTAACTCAGTTTGTATGCAAGGATACAATATAAACTCTGTTTGTATTTGAAAATACAAATAATCTCTGTGTATACAAGAATACAATTATAACCGTGGGAATTTCTCTAACTGACAACCATCACTTAAGAGCTGTGTGATGATACAACGTTTTGCCTCACGCTGCCAGGGTCGTCCTATACCTTGCCGAGGGTATAGAACCTAACTACTAAGTGGATCCACTAGTCTATGCTAAAAAACATTAAGGAATCATCTAAAAAGTATGACCCTTTTCTACCCACTTTGGCTACATGATTTATGGGGGCTGTGAGTTGTCTGAACTCTCCCCCATACCGGTGCCCAATACTACTTCTAAAAATGTAACTAGCTCATATGTTTAAAACCATAACTCTTTCTGTGATTTGAGATAATTGCTCAAAAACTAGCCCAAAGGCTCTCTTGGAAATCAATGTTTCCTCTCTTGATTAAATGTGAAAACATTTACTCTTTAATGAAAACTAGCTCAAAGGCTCTTTTGGAAATCGATGTTTCCTTTCTTGATTAAATGTGAAAACATTTACTCTTTGGGAATACATAGTCCCAATATACTCTTTTGAAGAAATGGACTTCACTCTTTACTCTTTACTCAACTCAAAATTCAAGTCATAAAACAAGTTTAAAGCATTTGCAAAAGTCTTTTGAAAGGACTGTAGGAACTCTCTAGACTTGACTCTTAACTTTCCTTAAATTTGAAATTTATGGATTCAAGGTTGTAATTTGTGAGAGGAAAGATCTCGTGATATTTAGGAGTATTTTTAGATAGTTAAACATGAGAAACGATCAAGAAATCACTATCTGAAAGCAAGTACGCGACGCGGAGATCTATTTAAATATTTGGTCGCGAAATAAATTTTGAGGCAGAGGGATCCGCAACCTCTCCGCGATGCGGAGAAATCTTCTGCAAAAAGGGGAGGTAGGTCCGCGACGCAGACTGGGTCGCCAATTTTGCCCGACTTTTTCCTTCTTCGTTTTCTAACCCCAATTCGCCTAAATTCAATTTTTTTTTCTCAAATTCTCTTTAGATTCAGATACTAGTATATGTACACAAGAATCTATTCATAAAAGACTTTAAATCGACACGATTTCCTGAAGAACTCAACAATCCCAACTTAACTCAAGAACAAAAACCAATATTCAAGAGCATATATCAAAATCATCAACTTTCAACATTCTAGAACGAATTTCGCTAAACTAAACATGATTGGCACGTGGCTGAACGAACCCAACGCTATGAAAGACTCACATACCTCTTTGGATCGAATCCTTGGTGAACTCCACAACCAAAATCACAAGAACTAGATGAATCTTGACCTTTTCTCCTCCTTTCTCCTCTTGAGTTCTTTCTCTAAAAATCCTAGCGTGAAATTTTAGTGCGTAAACTGAACCAATTCAGTTTAGACCCCAAATAAATTACTAAAAATGGATTTAATTAATTGGGTAATGAAAAGACCGAAATACCTTTCCAAAATCCGAGTTCAGACAGTCTGACTTCAAACGGGTATATCTCCCTCATACAAACTCGAAAACTAGAAAATTTGGTGGCGTTGGAAAGATAATTCAAAGACCTTTCATTTGATATCTTGTAGCCCACCTAAATCATCATATACTAGGAGTTATGGTCATTTGAAGTTGACCCAAAATTCATACTTAACATAACTTTCCAACTTTCAGATTTTCATTCTTTCCAAAAATGATTTTTTTTTTCTAATTTTAGCCCTTTCAAATAACGGGGTGTTACAATATCTCCCCCTTGGGAACGTTCTTCCTAGAATGAGATTGCTCTTAGTAGGCTAATGGTGTAACATCTAACATTCAGCCTAAACACCCAACAAGCAAATCTAACATATTCAACATATCAATTAAAAAGTACTAAGAAGATAATTAGTACCTTGATCTGGAATGTTTTAGGACTCAAAGAGACATGGATATCTCTTCTTCATGTCCTCCTCAGCCTTCCATGTAGCTTCCTCAACAAACTGATTTCTCCATGAGACTTTGACTAATGCTACCTCTTTGGTTCTCAACTTGCGAACCTGGAGGTCTAGAATCTGAACATGAATCTCCTCATAAGACAAGTTATCATTAATACCAATATCTTCAGTTGGGATAATCAGTGACGGATCGCCCATGCACTTTTTCAACATGGAAATGTGAAACACTAAATGAACTGCTGCTAACTTCTGCGGTAGCTCCAACTCATAAGCTACATTACCAATACTCCTAGATATCTTGTAAGGACCAATATATCAGAGACTAAGTTTCCCCTTCTTACCAAATCTCATAACACCCTTCATGGGTGAAACCTTCAAGTATACCCAGTCATCTACTTCAAACTCTAGGTCTCTTCTCCTAACATCAGTGTAGGATTTCTAACGACTCTACGATGTTTTCAACCTCTCTTGAATAACCTTCACTTTCTCCATAGCTTCATGAACCAAATCTGGTCCTATCAACCCAGCTTCACCATCCTCAAACCATTTAGTAGGAGATCTGCATCTTTTCCCATAAAGAGCTTCATAAAGAGTCATCTGGATGCTAGAATGATAATTATTGTTATAAGAAAACTCAATGAGAGGTAATTGATCATCCCAATTACCTTTGAAATCAATCACACAAGCCGTCAACATATCTTTTAAAGTTTAAATAGTATGCTCTGCTTGACCATCCGTCTGAGGATGAAAAATAGTACTCAAGTTCACTTTTGAACCCAAACCTTTTTGAAAAGACTTTCAGAATTATGCAGTAAATTGTGCACCTCTATCTAATATAATCGAAACCGGAACCCCATGAAGTCTTACTATTTCTTGAATATATAACTTGGCATAATCCTCTGCTGAATGAGTGGTCTTTACCGGCAAAAAATGGGTTGATTTAGTCATTCGATCTACAATCACCCAGATCAAATCATGTTGCCTGCGAGACCGTGGCTAGCCAGTAATAAAATCCATATTGATCATCTCCCACTTCCATTCCGGAAGTTCTATATTCTGAGCCATACCATCGGGCCTTTGGTCCTCTACTTTGACTTGTTTGCAATTCGGTCACTTAGCAACGAACTCAGCAATACCTTTCTTCATACTATTCCACCATTATACTTCTCTCAAATCACGATACATCTTTGTGGAACCCGGATAGATAGAATATCTGGAGCTATGAGCTTTCTCAATGATCCTCTCTTGGAGTCCATCCACCCTTGGTACACACAATCTACCTTGATACCTCAATACACCATCTCCCCCTTGTTCAAAAGCCATTACTTTTTGCTTATGAATATTTGCCTTCAATTCAAGCAAAATAGGATCTTGGTCTTGTTTCTCTTTCAATTCTGACACTAATAATGATTCAACCCCATTCATCACGACTACTCATCCTTCAGTGGAATCCATTAGTCGAACTCCTTATCGTGTAAGTATGTGCATATCTTTTGCTAAATCTCTCTTTGCTTCTTCAATATGGGCGGTACTACACATAGACAACATACTCAAAGCATCAACAACAACATTAGCCTTACCTGGGTGATATAGAATACTTATGTCATAATCTTTGAGTAACTATAACCACCTCCTCTATCTGAGATTAAGCTTTTTCTAACTAAACACATACTGGAGACTCTTGTGATCGGTGAACACATCCACATGAATACCATAAAGATAGTGACGCCATATTTTCAAAGCAAATACTATGGCAACCAACTCTAGATCATGGGTTGGATAATTCCTCTCGTGAACTTTTAGTTGTTTAGAGGGATAAGCTATAACTTTACCATTCTGCATTAACACACAACTCAATCCAACTCTGGACGCATCACAATACACGACAAAACTTTGTGTACCTTCTTGTAAGGTCAATATTGGGCAGTAGTCAACCGCCTTTTCAATTCCTGAAAACGTTTCTCACAAGTTTCAGACCATTGAAACTTAACCGTTTTCTGAGTTAATTAAGTCAAAGGGGACAAAATAGATGAGAACCCCTCGACGAACTTTCTATAATATCCAGCCAACCCCAAGAAACTCCTAATATCAGTTGGAGATGTGGGTCAAGGCCAATTTTGCAATGCCTCTATTTTCTGAGTATCAACCCAAATTCCATCAATGGAAACAATGTGACCTAAGAATGCCACAGACTCAAGCCAGAACTCACACTTAAAGAATTTAGCATAGAACACTCTATCCTTTAGAGTTAGGAGAACTACTCTAAGATGACTAGCATGATCATTCTCATTTCTCGAATAGATTAGTATGTCATCAATGAATATGATAATAAACATATCTAAATAAGGTTTGAATACTCTATTCATAAGGTCCATGAATGCTGCATGAGCATTGGTCAAATTAAAGGACATAACTAGGAACTCATAATGACCGTAACGGGTCCTAAATGTTGTCTTTGGAATATCACATTCCCTTACTCTGATCTGATGGTAGCCAGATCTGAGGTTTATCTTAGAAAGACAAGTGGCACCCTGAAGTTAATCAAAGAGATCATCAATTCTCGAAAGAGGATACTTATTCTTGATAGCAACCTTATTCAACTGATGGTAGTCTATACACATTCTAAGAGAACCATCATTTTTCCTCACAAATAAGACCGGAGTGCCCCAATGTGAGACACTTGGTCGGATAAAACCTTTCTCAATGAGATCTTCCAACTGCTATTTCAACTCTGTTGGTGCCATCCTATATGGCGGAATAGATATATGATTAGTATCAGGAAGGATATCTATATCGAAGTCTATTTCTCTCTCAGGAGGGACTCCAGAAAGATCATCTGGAAAGACTTCTAGAAACTATTTTACTATTGGAACTGACTGAATATGAGGTATCTCAACACTAGAGTCATTAACTCGAACTAAGTGATAGACACACCCCTTGGAAACTAAATTTCTCGCCTTAAGGTATGAAATAAAACGACCCTTAGGCACTACTGAACTACTTTTCCACTCTATAACTGGCTCATTAGGAAACTGGAACTTAACAACTCGAGTTCTACAATCAATTGAGACATAACAGACATGAAGCCAGTCTATACCTAGAATGATATCAAAATCTACCATGTCTAACTCGACTAAATCAGTCATGGTGCTCTTGTGATTGATGAAAATAATACAATCACGATAGACTCTCTCTGCTAGATAGACTCACCAACAGGTGTGGAATCACTGAAGGGCTCAAGAAGTTTCTCAGGAAGAACATCAAAATTTATCGCAACATAAGGAGTCACAAAATATAGACTCGCTCCTGGATCTAGCAAAGCATAAACATCAAAGTTAAAGAATTGGATCATACGAGTGACAACATATGGCGAATTCTCTTGCTCTTGGCGACTAGTAATAGCATATATACGGTTTCCTCATCCACCTGCCCCTGAAGTAGCTCCTCTAGATGCAGCTCTGTCTGGTGGAGCAACTGAAGAAGACTAGGCTCTATTTCCCCCATTATATTACCCTACCTGTTCTTAGGACACTCTCTCATAAAATGACAGTTCTGACCACACTTGAAGCAACCAGTGGAGCCATCACGACACACCCCTGAGTGGCTCTTACCACACTTAGCACATGCAGGAGTCTTATTACCCCTTGTGCCACACTACCTTGAGAATGCGCAGGTCTAGCTCTGAAATTCGGTGAATTCTGATTTTGGAACTCACCTTTGTTCCTTGGTGCAAGTGCACTAGCAGATGATGGAGCAGGTCCCTTTTGTTTCTGTTGGAAAAATTACCGGTTGGCATTACTCTTCTGCTGTCCGGACTCATTCCTTGTCTTAGCTCTGTTATTTCGAAGCTCTTCTCTATCTTTCAACTTCTCTTCCTCAACCTGTTGTACATGGATCATCAGCATTGCTATGTCTATATCTCTTATCAGCATATCTGCCTTGCCTTCCTTACTTGACAGGCGAGATAACCCAGCAACGAATAAACTCATCCTGCTTCTCATGTCAGCAACCATCTCCGGAGCATATCGGGAAAGTTGGGTAAACTTCAGACTGTACTCATGAACACTCATATATTTTTGCTTAAGAGTGAGGAATTCTCGTACCTTTGTTTCTCTCAGTTCACGCGGAAAGAAACTCCACAAGAAGGCCTCCTCAAACAAAGCCCAACTTACAACTGGTGCACCTTCAGCTCTATTCTTTTTCCACTGATCAAACCAGATTCTAGTGACACCTTTCATTTGGTATGCAACTAGTTCCACCCTTTCAACATCAACACCATGTAGAATCTCAAAAACCTTCTAAAGTTCTTCAATGAAGTTTTATGGATCCTCAGTGACGCTTGAACCAGTGAAGCTTGGATGATTCATCCTTAAAAACTCGCAGATCCTCGAAGTATCTGTCCCTTCCTGTCGCACTTGATTGGTAACAACTTGACTTAACATCCGGATAGCTTCACGGAACTCAACATTGGTGACCTCTCCTTGGGGTTGCACTTTAGGTGCATTAGATACCCCTTGTTCCTCAACATTCCTCCTAGCAAGACGACCTCTAACAGCTCTTCGTGGAGGCATGATCTAAAAGACACGCGCAATCATGAATTATAAGAAACTTTTTAGAGATAAAATCTATCGCACAAAATGAGTATGAAAGAAGTGAGATAGTTCCTAAGTTCGCAGCCTCTTAATTATTGATGTGGCGCGCTTCACACCGATAACTAAGACTCTACAGACACAGCTTCATAGACTTTCTAGGACTCTTGGACTCTATGCTATGATACCAAGTTTGTCATGCCTCGAGCCTACACCATGGGTGGGACTGGCACTCGAGAATCATTGATGGCCTCAAGCAAACCCTTAGCCTAGATTACTACTCAGCGGAAGACTTTAATCAACAAGATAAATCCATGTAATAAACTAGAATGTTATAAATGAAGCATTCAACTGGACAATAAGGCAAACTCAAGTCTCAACATAATAGAATGAAAATGAAAAGACTAAAGAACTAACATCAACTAACTGTCTATGAAGCCTCTAACAACTGAGATGAACGTCGGGACAAGACCCACGACATTCTAATAAACTAAAATGACAAAGTAACGAAAAAGGGGATCCTACGAAAGCAAGGAGGCTCACCAACAAATCTGACGCTCAACTGGATCAACGATGCACTGGGTACTGATCCTGGTTACCTGAATCTGCATCATAAAAAGATCCAGGCCAACTGGCATCAGTTCATTGATTGTACGAGAATTTGAGAGAAATACTAAAACAAGACATAAGCTTGAAAGGAACTGAAGGAACATACATGGTCTCCACTCAACTCAACTCAACTCATTTCAATATAAAGCAATAATGTAAATGCAATACAAAGAAAAGCTTTTTAAAACATGGATAACAACTCTGAGTGTGTAGAAATACAATGGTAATTCAGTTTGTATGCAAGGATACAATATAAACTTTGTTTGTATGTGAAAATACAAAGAATCTCTGTGTATATAAGAACACAAAATATAACTGTAGGGGTTTCTCTAACCGACAACCATAACTTAAGAGCTATGTGATGAAACAACATTTTACCTCACGCTGTCGGGGCTGTCCTATACCTTACCGAGGGTATAGAACCTAACTACTAAGTGGATCTACTAGTCTATGCTAAAAAGCACTAATGAATCATCTAAAAAGTATGACCCTTTTACCCACGTTGGCTACATGATTTATGAGGCATGTGAGTTGTCTGAACTCTCCCCCATATCGTTGCTCAATACTACTCCAAAAAATGTAACTAGCTCATATGTTTAAAAACATAACTCTTTCTGTGATTTGAGATAATTGCTCAAAAACTAGCCCAAAGGCTCTTTTGGAAATTAGTGTTTCCTCTCTTGATTAAATGTTAAAACATTTACTCTTTACTGAAAACTAGCTCAAAGGCTCTTTTGGAAATCGATGTTTCCTTTCTTGATTAAATGTGAAAATATTTACTCTTTGAAAATACATAGTCCCCACTCCCCATATACTCTTTTGAAGAAATGAACTTCACTCTTTACTCTTTACTCAACTCAAAACTCAAGTCTTCAAACAAGTTTAAAGCATTTGCAAAAGACTTTTGAAAGGACTCTAGGAACTCTCTAAACTTGGCTCTTTACTTTCTGTGAATTTGAAATTTATGGATTCAAGGTTGTGATTGTGATAGGAAAGATCTCGTGATGTTTAGGAGTGTTTTTAGATAGTTAAACATGAGAAACGATCAAGAAATCACTGTCTGGAAGCAAGTCTGCAACGCGGAGATGCATATAAATATTTGGTCGCGAAATAAAAATTTTCAGGCAGAGGGATCCACGACGCGGATAAATCTTCTGCAAAAAGGGAAGGCAGGTCCGCGACGCGTACTGGGTCGCCAATTTCGCCCGACTTTTTCCTTCTTCGTTTTCTAACTCCAATTCACCTAAATTCGATTCTTCTTCTAAAATTCTCGTTAGATTCAGATACCCAGTATATGTACACAAGAATCTATTCATAAAAAACGTAAAATCGACACGATTTCCTCAAGAACTCAACAATCCCAAATTAACTCAAGAACGAAAGCCAATATTCAAGAACACAATTCAAAATCATCAACTTTCAACTTTCTAGAGCGAATTTCGCTGAACTAAACATGATTGGCGTGTGGGAAAACGAACTCAACGCTATGAAAGACTCACATACCTCTTAGGATCGAATCCTTGGTGAACTCCGCAACCAAAATCATAAGAACTAGATGAATCTTGACCTTTTCTCCTCCTTTCTCCTCTTGAGTTCTTTCTCTAAAAACCCTAGCGTGAAATTTTAGTGCGTAAACTGAACCAATTCAGTTTTGACCCCAAATAAATTACTAAAAACGAATTTAATTAATTGGGTAATGAAAAGACTGAAATACCCTTCCAAAATCTGGATAACTTTCCTTATTCAGATAATCCGACTTCAAACGTGCATATCTCCCTCATACCAACTCAAAAACTAGCAAATTTGGTGGCATAGGAAAGATAATTCAAAGACCTTTCATTTGATATCTTGTAGCACACCTAACTCATTATGTACTAAGAGTTATGGTCGTTTGAAGTTGACCCAAAACTCATACTTAACATAACTTGCCAACTTTTAGATTTTCATTCTTTCCAAAAATGTTTTTTTTTCTAATTTTAGCCCTTTCAAATAACGGGGTGTTACAAAATATAGAGCAAAGAGACCTAGTTGAGGGACCTGGTCCTTAGAGTTTCCATCTTATAGGACAAGTTAATTCTGTGGAGCTGTAAAACTACAGAAACTACAATGGTTGGTGGGCACTATAACATAGGTACACAAAGGACAACAATGCTCGACCAATGACGTGCTACTAGGTCGTTTGTCTCTCTTATATAATAAACAAGTTGACAAGATTGAACCTAATTTTTACAATCAAGGATATTTAAAGCAAACATCATTTTCAAGGAAGAACTACTTTTATACGTAGCAAGGGACCTGATTGAGTGTGAAAACATCTTAAGTTGAGTCGAGTTTAGTCATGTCTTGTGCTCTCATATTGTATAACTATTCCTATGTTATAAAGGATCGTAGATCATTTCAGTTCTTATCAATATTAGTTGAGTTTGTGGCTAGAGTTAGCTGAGTTGTGTTGATAAAGTCTATATTAGCTTAGAGGCAGTGGTAGATGTATGTTATGGATTATGGGTGCTTAAGCACCCATTGCTTTTTGCAATAAACACTAATATTTGTTTGTAATATCTAATAATTTATTCAAATGTATTAACTAAGCACCCACTTTATATAGCAATTCTCAAACTAAAAATAATTGAGCACTCATGAAATAAAATTTCTGGATCTGTCACTGCTTAGAGGCGAACCCAATATTTGAAGACTTTGGGTGCACCAATATGACCTCAGCTCAAATATGAGTTCTAAGAGAAACTTAAAATAAAAACAATGAAATACACACTCTAGTTGGATTTGAACCTAGGTCTTGCGGGTGGATCATGTAGCTTGTACCAGTAACACAATGACACTCTTATACTTTTCATGTGTGCACTGTTAATTATATACCAATTTCTGTCAGATTCTCAAGATAAATATATATATATATATATATATACATGATTTTTTCTGAAGTTAACGGGTGCACGTGCACCCTCACGTAGAGGGGTGAGTCCGCCTCTAATTAGCTAGAAGTAGTTGGTATAATGGGCAATAGGGTTATTTCTATGTGTCTTGCAGTAGAGGAGTTACAAGGTGTATATGATTAAGAGTTTAATCCTTTGTAAGTACTCAAGTCTTTATTTACGATTTTCTTGAGGATATTAGAGCTTTGAGAAATTTTGTATAACAAGTCGTGGTCTTTTCCTCCACTGAGTAAGGAGGTTTCCACGTAAACATCTATCACTACAACAAAAATAATTTTAGTTGCAATAAATACGCACATTAACAAAGAGTGTTAAAACATTTACCGCCATTAGTTAATTGTCATTAGATCTGTTGTCGCAATAGGCTTTAGGAAAGAGTGTTAATTGCCGCTAAAAGAATATATTTAAAAACAATTAAGCTATTGTTATCAATTAATTGCCGCTAAATATCATTTTTGATATAGTATATGTTATTTACTTTAAGCATTTGCTTAAATATTTCTATTACTAATATAGTCAAAGGACCTGATTTCTTGACATGTGATGGCCTCATACTAAGTCAACACATCCATCTTCAATCCCTAAGATTTTCACCCCGACCATCGATACAAATCCCTAATAAGTATACAAACTTACTTTTGGTAATCACTATATATCATGTTACATAGTCATGGGACTTTTAAACGGAAAATATTGAGTGGCCATGTTCTCCGAGTGTGTATTTATCTCGTTAGCAAATGTTTTTCTTTTCTTTTTATCCTAGTTAGATGATGTTTTTTTTGTTCTATTTTTAATTGTTTTCCTTTTTCTTTTTTTATTGGACTATTTTACCCATCAAACTGTTCTAAACATATTTAAAAAATGCATAATACATAAACATGACCCTTATTAACTTGGATTCAGTGGACAACTATGACCTCCAACTTTGAGTGACAAGTGTGCACAAGTAGACACTTAAATTTGTATAAAATTGAACAAGTAGACACATGTGTCCTACATGACATAATACACATAGGACGCCACGTAGGACACAAAATTGTCATGTAGGGTGCCATGAAGGACGAATATGTCTATTTGTTCAATTTTATACAAATTTGAGTGCCTACTTGTGCACACCTAAAGTTAAAGGTCATAGTTACCAACTGACGTCAAGTTAAAGTCATGTTTATGTATTATGTCTTTAAAAAATCAAGATATCTTCTCTTGTCAAAGATTTTTTGTGGGGTTCCTACTTCCCAGTTCCTTTCAAGGAAAGCTGTTTAGCATCAAAGCCATAAATTTGCTTATGTAGCACGTGTTACTTTTAGGATAGTACGTGTAAACTGAATATAGCTAGAGAGCAGGCCAAATTAAGGCTTGAACTTGCTCAACCACAAAGAGGAGGGCTAATTATAACTAAAGCTGGTGGTTGATAGCTACACAATTATTGCTCATTATATGCCTCATTTTAACAACTCTTTCTAGTATTAGTAACAATAAAAAGAGCGATCAATAAAAAATGTGATGGAGAGGTAAATATTTTTTTTGTTTTTAATTAGATTGGAAAACAAAAAAATAATAATAAGAAGAGCGACCACCGACAGGCGACGAATGTGCTTGGTTTGTATCTTAGATATGAAAAAAATTCTTCGCTTCCCCCAAATGGAGCCTATTCAACCGCACAAAGTTAAAATAGTCAGACTCCAGTATCGATACCACTTCATAAATTAAAAAAAAAAAACAATAAAAAGAGCGGGAACACGAATTACTCTTTTGGTCGGTGCATCTGGATTTACAATAGCATTGAAGTGCGAATTCCGTATTGATTGAGGACTCTTTGTATATAAAAAAAAATTAATTTAAATCACTTGCCCCTACTCCAATTTCAAACTTTATAAGTCTGAATTTAAAATTTAACTCTATTTGTCTCGTACTAATTGATTAGCTTATTAAAAATAATTGTTCTATATTAGTTGATTATCTTACTTAATTAAGAAATTATTTATTAAGATTTTCATATATTACCTTTGTAATTAATTCTTTTTTAAAGTATTCACACTTGTTTATTAAATTCCAACAATTTTTTTAAGAGTGATTTGATAAAATTATCTTTTTATTTATAATTTTTTAATATATGTATAAAAATAAAAATGATCAACTAATATGAGACGGTGAGAGTATCATAATTCACGCTCCCTTTTGTCTAATATAAGTAAAATTGCTCGGGTGACCATATCCCTCAAGAAATATTTTTAAAGGGTGCTTTTTAAATATTATCCTCTCGATTCTTTTCTAACTCTTTCTAAAAGCAGAGATAATCATTATATGAAATTTAATAATGATAATTATTAGTTATTGAAGCAATATGAAATCGAACATTGGCATAAGCTTTTCACATTGCTTGACATCAAATTCTTGGTATCGTATTGAAGCCAAATTTGACATTAGTTTCTTGGTAAAAAGTTTGTAGAATTGGGTACAAGCTAAGATTTGAAATTCAATATTTATACTTATTCAGTAAACATGAATATTAAGATTGCACGCATAACATTATCTAGATTTCACTTGTGAGATTACAATGAATATATTATTATATTATATATATATATATATATATATATATATATATTTTATTTTCAATACTATTTGAGTTAAGACTATTGAATTCGGATGAGGGAAAGGTAAGATTATCAAAGTCATCCCTTTTGGCCCCAAATACTAAACACCTAAAAATAGTAATATTTATATAAAATTACGCTGTTAGAATTTATAAGGGATTTTAAATATTAGTATTTTTAAATTGATTGATATTTTTTATAGACGAGGGAGTAAATAGTATTAATTTTTCTTCTTATGCGTATATATATTCATTTTATTTATCTATTTGGTGTTCAATATTCATATTGAGGTTCCAACTAATTTGAAGTTGTGTCACGTAGACTAATTTAAGATGAAGTGATTTATACCCATATCTTTAGATTAAAAGTGGAGGGATCCTATTCATCTCACCAGTCACCATAAATGTTGTTGATAAATATATACTCATTTCATTTTTCATGTATCTCACAATTTAAATACTCAATTTCTCTGAAGTGATCGATACCCAGATCTTTAGACTAAAAGTAGAGGGATCTTATCATCTCACCATAACTGTTGTTGGTAAATGTTTACTCATTTCATTTTTCATGTTTCTCACAATTTAAATACCCAATTTCTCCGACGTGATCCATACCCAGATCTTTAGATTAAAAATGGAGGGATCCTATTCATCTCAGCATAACTGTTGTTGGTAAATGTATACTCATTTCATTTTTCACGTTTCTCACAATTTTTCTCCGACGTGATCCATACCCAGTTCTTTAGATTAAAAATGGAGGGATCCTATTCATCTCAGCATAACCGTTGTTGGTAAATGTATACTCCTTTCATTTTTTACGTTTCTCACAATTTAAATACTCAATTTCTCTGAATTATTTATTTTCTTTTGTCATGTGATCTGATTGATTTTCTCTTATTAATAAGCGGCTACATTGACCTGCTTGGGGTCAACATGCTTGCTTCAGCTGCTGGAAGCAGGCAACTCTTCGTTAACATCTTGCTTCTATTCGAGGGTAGTTTTGAAAATTTTATATTTTTTTGAATTTTTTTGATATTTAAAAATTACGTAAAAAATATTTTAAATCACAATAATTAGAAACTTAAAATATTTGAAATTCTTGTATTTTTAGAATCTGTTATATATTTTAAAAATCGCGTAAAATGTACTACAAGTCATAGTAATTAACAATTTAATTTTTTTAAAAACATATAAAAATTCTAAATGGTTCTCAAAATTCTATCAGTGTCATATAAATTGTGTCGAAAAAGTAGCATATATTATTTGAAATTTACGTAAAAGGTACTATAAATCACAATAATTAACAACTTAAAATATTTAACAAACATATAAAAGTTTGATTGACTCTCAAGATTTTATATGTGTCACATAAATTCTAACAAAGGAAGTAACATATATTATTTAAAAATGACGTAAAAATACAATAAATCAAAATAACTAATAACTTTAAAAATTAAAAGACAGAAAAAATCTACCGTGCCAAATAAATTGGGACATAGAGAGTAACATATATTATTGAAAATTACATAGAAAATATTAAATCACAATAATTAACAACTTTAAATATCTTATAAAAATATATTTAAAAATTGATTAACTCTTCAAAACCTATTTGTGTCACATAAATTGAAACAAGAAAATAACATCTATTGAGCTCGTGCTGGCACGGACTCTTGTGACTAGTCATAGTCATAGATTAGTACAGAAAACAAATTTTTAGTGTCTCATTAACGAATAGATCTTGTGAAACAAGTTTAATTAAGAGGCGTTTATATATGATTTTGTTTTGGGACATCAACTCTCATAAACTTTCTCTTGATCTCATGAAATATAGAGAAAAAACACAAATTTCACTAGTTTACCATCTAATTATGTATTTTTCTTACTTAAAGTTTTCAAAATTATCTTATGTGCTATATTTACTTCACCAAATTCATGTATCTAACACACTTAGATATATGAAATTCGATTACATGCAAATCAAATTAAATGTAATTAGTTTTAGATACACTGTATGCAAACATGATTTGTATGAATTTGTGACACACTAACTCTCTTGCTCGTCCCTCTCTCTCTCGCCTCTATCCTTATGTATCTATCTATCTATCTATCTATCTATCTATCTATCTATCTATATATATATATATTTCAAAATGTATATGAATGTATCTAGTGTGATTCACATGTATCTAAGATACACTGACTCTCTCATATCTCGCTTTCCTCTCTTCTCTCTCACTCGCCTCCCTCCATCCCTATGTATTTGTATTTCATAATATATCTAACTTGAATTTTGAAGGAGTGGTTTATTACACTTAAAATATGATACACAATTATTAATTAGTAAGACAATATGTAATTATTTCAAACTATTGAGTGAATTAATATTTATATAATTAAATAACTAAAATATATTAAAACAATATTTATCCTTCTTGCGACGATAGAATTGAACTTAAATACACTACAACCAATATCAATTATGTTCGATAGTTAAAAAATTGTTACACATTCAATAAAAACATAATTTTTAAATTTTTTTTTACTTAGACATGTAGGTATACGTCCAATTCGTTGTATTTTGGAATTTATTATTGGAGAGTAATTAATTTGGATGAAAAGTCACATAACCAAACGAAGCTTTTGTCTTCTCATCAACCATGGAAACAACTTTACCTTAAATAGTCATGGACCACTTCCATTTCCCATTTATTACATCCATCTTCCTACCCATCTCTACCCAATTTATTTCTTCCTAATTCAATTTTGAGGAAGATCACATCGAATGTTCGAGAATCGAGATAATTTATCTAATCAGTATTAACAAGGGTTATGGTGGAGTGTTAAATACTCCATCATTCGTAATTAAAAGTTTCAAATATGAATCTCCTTGGATATGAACTCGTCTTTAATGGGAATGCTTTACCTTCCAAAGTGGACGAATCCGAATTTAATCAGACTCTAGTGTAGATATCCAACAACCAATTAGAAACCAAAAAAAAAAACAAAATCTATCTAATCAATGGCCTAGAATATTTTGAGGAATATAAAGAAATTGGTTTATTTTTTGAAGAAAATAATAAAATAGTTTACTAATAATTATAACTACCTGCCAACTGCATTAAATCTCATTTTACTCAAAGTAGTACAACGCACTAGCTAATACACAAAATCTCACTCTTAAATGACCTCAAAATATTTAAATAAACTGACCTCACATTAGTTGGTGTTTGAAAAAAATCTTTTTTTTTCCTTGTACTCCCTCAATTTTATTTTAGTTGGCTCATATATTAAAAACAAAAAAAAATCATTTTACTTACACATTTTAATAAATCAAGATAAATTTATTATTAAATAATTATATAAAATAGTAATGATAAGATTTGAATTTTTAAAGCATAGTTAACAAAATAACTATAATAAATAAATTTCTTGACATAATAATATTTAAAAAAATATATATATAATACATAAATTTCTAATAAATACTCTCTTTGTCCCATATTATATGAACATCTTACTAAAATAAGTTATCCCATATTATTTGATTAGTTACTTAATCAGGATAAAATTAATTAATTTTTTTTACTTTACGCCTACAATTTATAGGTCATTTGGACCGTGAATAATTTTCAAGACTAGCTATTCCTCTACTCTAATTTTTATGTGTATTGATATGAACAATAACAAAATATAGATTTCTTAAATTATCTAATAAAATAAAAAATAATCATTAATTTAGAATAAAAAGAGGATTATTTTCTTTAGAGGTACTCCCTCCATTTCAAATTAATTGAATTGTTGAGGTGTTTTACCCTTTTTAAGAAAAGAAGATTAAGACATAAATTAGGTATAACTTTTCATTTTTACCCTCATTAATTATTGTAAAATTTATAATTAAAATAACTAAATAATAATTAATCACTAATTCCAGTACTAACTAATGAAGGATAAAATTGGAAGAATACTCTAAAAATAGTCTTAAAAATTGAACAATTAAGTTAATTTGAAAATAAAAAATATCTCAACAATTGAATTAATTTGAAATAGAGGGGTATGACGAAGCCTAACTTTAGCTAATAAAAATATGCTCAGCAGGTCAAGTCAATAATAAATTAATAATCCCAGTGAAGACAAATTCCTAAAAAACAAAATGCCCTTCATTTCTGTGCATGGTCTCCTTTAAATCAGTTTACACTAACTATGCATTTAATTCAACACCCATTTTCAGACCCCCTTTAATTAATTAAAAATAGACTAGATTGGAATATATACAAAAATAAATCTTAGCTTCAAATCTTTATTATTTCCCTTTGCCCTCCCTCTACATCAGATCTTGAAGCAAGTGAAGTGCAGAAGCAGAAACAGAAACAGAGGGGAAAAAGAAGAAAAATGGTGAGTGGTGATAATAATAATAATAGATCTCATCATCATTCTGCAGATTTTCTACTAATCAAACAAGATGACAAGTTCTTCTCAAGGCTTTTGTCTAAGGAAAGCACTGCAAAAGGAGGTGAGTCTTCTTTCAGGTATTATTACTGTGGAGGATCTTCTGGTTCAATTCCATTTGTATGGGAATCTCAACCAGGTACTCCTAAACACAAATTCTCAGATATTTCTCTTCCTCCACTTACTCCTCCACCTTCTTATCAAACTAATGCTCCATTGCGAAAACAATCAAAATCGAATTTCTTCTTTTCGATTTTCCCTAAAATCACTCCCTCCAAGAGAATCACAACTTCTCCTTCTGTTTCATCCTCTTGTTCGTCGTCGTCATTTTCAATTTCATCCGTACAAACCATGGCTTATAATTCATCGAACAGAAGAAATTACCGTTTTGAGGAGTATGATCATGACAAGATGCAGCAGATCCCTTCTTCACCAACTTCAACACTCTGTTTTGGATGCAGAATGGGGAATTCAAAGCGTTTTCGAGTCAATTCTAAGAATGTGAAGAAGGCATTTTCAACTTTCGTTGGCAATTGATCATGATATATTTGAAACATGGTGTTCATCTTGTACATCAGTTTTTGATAGTAGTTGTAGAATGGTGTCAACTGTTAAGTGTGCTGCTATCCAATTCCCCTGTTTTAAATTATTTGCTACTAATAATCTCGGGATCCATCCAGATGCTTTTCCATTTTGTCTGTGTCAAAGTTGATGCTATTCATGTCTTCTCTCAACTGGTATTACTTCAAGTGTGAATTTTCTCATATTCAATTTTACTTTTATTCTGTTCTACTAATTAGGATGTACAAATATATATCTTCCATTTATCGCGGTTGTTAAGGATTGTGTGTGATTAATTTTAGAAGAGGGAGGAAATTTTGCTGATTAATCATAATGGTAGATGTATGGAATTCTGTTGGGAAGTAATGGCGGTCCCTTTAGGTAGACGGAGAATAATAGAGTTTGATAGAATACAAACATATTCAATTTAGGTCCTACTTGAATAATTGAAAGATCGATGGTGCTACTCCAAATTATTGATATTCATATTTATGTCAATGTTTTTAATTAAGTGGTCCTGCATATATAGTTTGCAAGGATCCTGGTTGTTACAACTTAGGACAGAAATTCAGGATACTGGCTGCAGTATTGAGAATTTTTACTCTCTTAGTAGGCCAAATGAACAATATGAATAATAAATACACTGGCAGGGGCGGCTCAACGTGATTGGGGCCTAAAGCGAAATTTCAATTCAGGGCCTAAACTATAAACAAACTCCATATATACATCGGTGGTTAATGAGATGGTTGGACTCCTTATAAGGCTTGGGCAATCCTCCTCCCTTTGAGCTAGCTTTTGGGGTGTGAGTTAGGCCTAAGACCTAATTTAACATTGTCTTCTCATCTTGTACCCCTTCAAGTGTGAACTTTTTTTATATTGCATTTTACGTTTATTCTGTTCTACTTAATTAGGATGTACAGATAGATACTTTCTATTCAATTTTGACAGTGCAAATAGGTGAAACATAGGAGTGTGTAAAAATTGAACCGATGGATAAATCGAATTGAAAAAAGTGCTATTTAGTTTATTGCTATTGAGTTATTAGGTTAATGATTTTATAAAAAAAATTATCGGCTTATTGATTTGATTTTGATTTTTAAATATTAGGTTATTGGGTAAATCGATAACACATTAAGACTATAGTAATGTACTACTTTACCCATAGTCGATACATAAATATTAAATATTAATCTCAATACCTTACTAGTTACTATCTTTGTAATTTAGCTCTCAATTCACACTTCACAGTTTATTTTGAGTTCACGACTTTACCTTATACAAAATGTCAAAACCGAAAGTAAGAACCCTATTCCTCTTAAGTTTTCTTTATGTTACGTTTGTATAATTCTTTTCATGTTACTTATTATTATTTCTCTTTTATGAGCATTTGTAAAGTTACATTATTGTCTTGTCGTCAAATTGTTGGAGAAGCCATACAAATATTTTATCAGCATTTTCTTATTGATTAAATCGAAATCGAACCGTTAAGGATAACCTAAAACTGATAAAAAAATATTTTTTAACATATTTAAAAATCAAAAACCGATAAATCGAACCCATAATACATAAAACTGGAACAAACCGACCGATGCACACCCTTAACCCTTAACTGAAACATATCATCAAACACAAAACAAGTGCCTATTTGAGTAGAGGAAATTCCTAACCCTACCTGCACCCGCACCTGCCCCGCTTAACACCCGCATATATCTAAACCTGCCCCGACCCGTATATGTCTAAACCCATACAACCCCACCCCACACCCGCATATATCTAAACCTGCCCCAACCCGTATATGTCTAAACCCATACAACCCCACCCCACACCCGCATATATCTAAACCTACCCCGACCCGTATATGTCTAAACCCATACAACCCCACCCCACACCCGCATATATCTAAACCTGCCCCGACCTGTATATGTCTAAACCCACACCACCCCATCCCACACTCACACTGCCTCATTGTCATTCCTAATGATAAATCATAAAGGCAGATGTAAGGATTGATGTAGGAAGAAGGGCAGCCTACTTGAGGCAAAGAAGGAATTTTGTTTTTTCATTTTTTCGGAAGTAAATTAAAGGTGGTCCGTTTAGGTAGACGAGAATAATAGAGTTTGATAAGATTACAAACTTATTCAATTTAGGACCTACTTGAATTATTGAAAGATTATGCTAAACTCCAAATTACTGATATTCATATTTATGCCAATGTTTTTAATTATGTAGATGGAGCCTAAGTGGTCCTGCATGTACCATTTGATATCGATTTCTTTGTCTAACTTATCATTTAACTAAGTGCACCGTTCAATTGTTTTGGAGCATGGTAGCCAGTAGATAGCTTTAGATCAATTTTTAAAAATAATTACCTAAGATATCTAATTTTGTGATTCTTGTTACCCCACGTGCACTATAATTTGGACAAAAAATTACCCCTTGAAGATGATAGATTTGAAATAACTTCAATACTTTCTCCAAGGTGTTCATCTTGTACCTCAATTTTGTAGAAATCTCACGTCTAGGATTAGAGAAATCAAGGATTGTATTGATGATTAAAATTGTTAAGCACATACTCTTTATATAGGAAGAGAATTGTAGAGTCCTAAGTTAACTATACTTAGAGTCCTACTACAATACCTATTACTACTGTAATAATAATAATGCAATTATAAAAATCTAATCATAGTCATAATATAATTATAGTCATAATCTAATCCTAATTGTAATCTAATCCTAGTCGTAATATAATCCTAATTAATATAAGTAGTCTAATCCTAGTGCGACTCTAATTCTACAGCAGTGATGTAAACTCGTCAGTCAGCTTTGTTCAACCTGTTTCTTTGACATGTTCCAATCATCAGCTTCCTTCATCTTCAACACTTCGATGTAGACGCGTCAGTCAACTTCGTTGGAGCTGTTCCTTTGACATGTTCCAATCGCAAGCTTCCTTCTTCTTCAACACTTCCCCTCAAGCTAGTGAGTAGAGGAACAATTACTCCTAGCTTGCTTCGAATATCCAGCAAAAAAAACTTTGAATACCCAGCAAAAACTTGTTTTGTCAATGCTTCGGTATGAATGTGATGTCTAGTCGTTTCTTGTGATAGTTCATCTGCAGATTGATAGGAGTAGTTCCACCAGTAAAAACACTTAAGAATAGTATGATTATTCCTACCATAGATTTAACATGACTCAATATTATTCCTCTCCTTATTTTCACTTTGGAAACTTTTATTGTTCAGAGAACCTGGTCCATATTGACTGTTCTGAGAACTTGTTCCCTGTCCAGCAAGCTTGAAACATGTTTCTCTGGAGGTGATGTTGTTTCCTCTTCCCTTGCCTAACATGATTTTGGGGCATGACTTTTCACATATGCCTTTAAATTCCTTGATGTATTCATCAATATTTTTAGTTCCTAGCCTAACACTTTGTAGTTGTTTAAGCTGAAACTTTTTTTCTTTTGTTGCTTGAAGATAAGTATCTTCCAAACATTCCCATATCTCCTTGGCAGTTGACCAACCCACAGTTAGGTACATGCTTTCTTCGGTCAAGGTGCCTGAGATCCAACTCCTTAGCAACATATCTTTCTCCTTCCAATCATCAATGGTGCCACTATCTTTTGCATCTTTCTCAACCGCTACAACTTTCCCGGCAGTCTGTTCAGTGGAACAACTACTTTTACTTGGTTCATTCTCTGTGATTTGAATCAATTGGAATATGTGTATCCTCTTTATAAGGTAGTTTGCTGGCTTAAGTTTAATGGAGCAAGTGACAATGAGTTGGTGAAGTAAGGAGGTCGACATATTTTTGGTAGAAGTGGTCATTGCAACGTGTGTTTTTTTTTTTTGATCAATACTCAGAGAGCGGTGGAGCTTTTATGCTCTGATACCATGTAGAAATTTCACGTCTAGGATTAGAGAAATCAAAGATTGTATTGATGATTAAAATTGTTAAGCACATACTCCTTATATAGGGAGAGAATTGTAGTCATAAGTTAACTATACTTAGAGTCCTACTACAATACCTATAACTACTGTAATAATAATAATGCAATTATAAATAATCTAATCATAGTCATAATATAATTCTAGTTATAATCTAATCCTAATCGTAATCTAATCCTAGTCGTAATATAATCCTAATTAATATAAGTAGTTTAATCCTAGTGCGACTCTAATTCTACAACAATGATGTAAACTCGTCAGTCAACTTCGTTGGACCTGTTCCAATCATCAGCTTCCTTCATCTTCAACACTTCGATGTAGACACGTCAGTGAGCTTTGCTGGAGCTGTTCCTTTGACATGTTCCAATCGTAAGCTTCCTTCTTCTTCAACAAGTTTTATATAATTTTCAAATTATGCAAATTGTAATGTTTTGAAATTCCCAATTATAAATTTTAGCTAATAGTGTCATGGGATACAAAATATTTCGAAGACCTTTTTTGTTGGATATCTCTAAGATATTTGATACTATTTCGAGGAACTGATGATCGGTTTGCCTAGTTGAAATATGAACCTTTTATTCTCTAGTCATATTTGTTTTTGTTTAATAGAGATTTGAATCTTATTGTAGTTTAGATCTCAATTCATCTTTAGTGCGTTTTTTTTTAATTGTTGTACAACCATTTATTTGTATCAGATATGTCTGATTCATTGAGATCTTATATAGGATCTAAAACAACTAAGTTATTAATTTATATATCCTGTGAAACTGATCTTTACCACTACTCTAGTCTAGCAACTGTACTGCCATCATGATCAATCACTTTTACTGCCAGGCGCCGGTTATTAATGAATAAACATTAGGGGTGTCTGAGACGGTTGAATCTGTTATTTTTCTAAAAAATATATCATTCCATTTTTTTGGGTATTTATAATGTATAATTAAAATTAGATTTTAATTTTTTTTTATCTTTAGATCATATCGATTTTTCTTCGGTATCGATACGGTTTGGTTAATTTTCAATTTTTGTACTTTTAAAATATCACCTCAAAATATATCGCTATTAAAATATTTTTGTCACAAATATGTTCTTAAGGAAGCACTTTTTAGTAGTGAATATTGATATATGGCCGAGGCCCGTGCTTACATCATATATTTTTGGAAAAATTATAAAAAACAACAATATTTTAGTTTTTAGTGGGACTCCTTAACAATAGTTTCACTATTTATTTAAAATGACAATATTTTAGTTTGTTAAGGAATGAGTTATGTATTTCTTTTATTTTAATTAATTTGAAAGAATACAAATAATTAATAACAGAATAGAGAAAATCATGGAACAGAAAATTTCAGAAAGGAAAAAAGATTTTAAATATAAATCAGTTACGTTTTGAAAGAGCATATGTTGCCATTTTTTCTTTGGAGCGTTTTTTTGCCTTGTTCTTAAGATTCCAAAAAAAAATTGCAAAAAATAGTTTTTGTCTTCCGAATCATTTAATTGATAATTTTCAAAGCTTCTTCGAGTTGAATTTGGTATATTCTTGAAACAGAGGTTTTCAAAATTCACGACTATAATTTCGTCAGTTCCTTTGAATTCAAGAAATTTTGACATCAGGTATTTTTGTTTTTGTCGATTATTGTATTTGTTCGGATGATATATTCTTATATCTCGACTATAATAGTGGGTTGATTTTTTTCTGATAAAATCGGTGAAATCTTTGTATGGTTTGATATTTTTAGCTTTTTTTTTGGTTGTTTTGTATCCAAACTATGATGTAGAACGATTGAAAGTGCTTGAATTTTTTTTTAGTTTCGTTGCTGTTTTCTTTTTATTTGAATGCATACAATATTTTTGTATCCCATTCTGTTAATGTAAACAGTAACAATATGAGATTTTAATATCCCATTTTTTTGGATGTTTAATTTTGTATCCAAATTATGATGTAGAACGAATGAAATTGTTTGTTTTTTTAGTTTGGAAGCTGTTTTATTTAATGCACACAGTCTTTTGTATCCCATTAAGTTAATGTAAATAGTAACAATATAGGGATATAGTCATAAAATTTTTGTGATCTACTGAACAGAGTACAACTAGGGATTAAAAATCATAAAGTAATTAAGAATTGTATACCAATATTTGTTGCCTTGTAGTAAGTTCTGGATACAATTAAATATTGGATTCAATTTGTTGTAGTTGAGCTAAAAGGTGAAATCTTTGTATGTAAATACAGATCAATATGTATTGAGTGTATGTTCTATATATTTTCTTTTTGAAGCTAGTGATGTTTGAGCACACATTACATTAATGTAATTAGTTTATTTTATTTTTGTGTATTTAACGTGTAATTACTTGTTGGATACATACATCATTCCAATTACTCCCTTATCTGATCAAAACGAGTGGAATGTACATGGGTATATTAAGGACGACATAGTGCGGCCTCCAAAGCACAAAAAGCTAAGGCCATCCCAAAAGTATCGTGACGAGGTGTACAACGAGCTATATGGGAAGAAGAGCAAGAATTCTTGCAGTACTTGTGGATTTAAGGGGCACAATAGGCTTTCGTGTAGGAATGGATCGTGTATTGTTTAGTTAATGATGCTTGAATTTTATATCTTATTAGAGTGGAATTGTTTCCCAATTTCTAATGCCCTCTGTTTTATATATTTACTTGTTTGGAATTCTTTGAATATGTGTTCAACCGAAATGTATTCATATTCATGTTATGAATTTATTTATTTTATTTTTGTGTATTTAACGTGCAATTACTTAAAAGTGTAATTGAAAAATTGTATGAATCACAAATTTAATTATATAAAAAATGAAATACAATCTATATATCTAAAGATATGTATAACTTAAAATACAAAAAAATGTTGGTATAGAATTATAATGAATACAACTCTTTTGGCATTCTAGTTTAAGAAAAAAATAAATATAAATGCAAATTAGTAGTAAAATAAAATGATATTGAAAATACATTTTTGGTGAAAACATAAAACATAGAATAAGTTGTATTCAAACTAAATTGTATTTATATTTCAATATCCAGTCTTGTTATATTATTATTATTTCACTTTAAAATTGTAGTTACTATTTCTCTGGATCAGTTTATATTCCAAAAATCAGGATGTATTTCAATATTAGTTTGTATTCCAAAAATTAGGATGTATTTCAATATCATTTTGTATTCCAAACGTCAAATGAATATCTAATAAGTTTGTATTTCCCTTCTTATAGTGTATTCATCACAATTTTATATATTATGTTTTCATCAAACTTATATTGCTTTAACAAAATAAAATACAAAAAAATGTTTTCCTAATACAGTTATGATTAAAACTGCAGAGAGGATACACATGAATACAAAAAATGTCTTACAAAAAATAAAATACAAAAAATGTCTTACTAATACAGTTATGATTAAAATACAAAAAATGTCTTACTAATATAGTCATTATTAAGACCTGTATAATATACTCATGAATATATTGTAATTTTGTAATTTATAACATAAATATTTGATGAATATCCAAACAAAATCACATAAAAATCGAAAAAATTGACTGAAAATTCGTAATATAAACAATCCGGAATATACATCATAATCAGTCATTTTAAAAAAGTAAATCAAAATAAATGTCAGTAAATAATGGAAATTACCTTTGCCAATCGAGAAATTTCTTGAATTAAAATAGAGATTTTGTTTAACAATTGAGAAATTCTTGAATTAAAATAGAGATTTTGTTGAACAATTTGTGAGAACCTTGAAGAAAGAGAAGCTGGTAAACGTGAAAGGTGGGGAAACGTGAAAGGTGGGGAAATAAGGGTAATGAGTGGTGGTGTAGTTGTTTTTTTCTTTTTAAACGGGTATTGGTTTAGAATTTGGTCCAATATAGGACTGTTTTGATAAATAAAAGGAAATTTAAATAATAAAATCTGATTACAAATTATTTTCTAAAATGTTGCTATTCTGACATTTTAAATAAATATTTTAAAATGTTGTTGTTTTGACTAATTATGTTAGATATTATGACTTGATTGCTAATTTTACCTATATAGGTGTTTGATATATTCGTATAGTGGTGAATGATAAGAGCATAAGTTAGAAAAACACGAAAATATAAACCTAAAATTACATTACTTGTATCCTTAAATAAATGCTAATATATTGCATCATGTATCTGCTTACAAACTGAGATGCATGTAGATGAGAGAACTAACAATGTCAAGTCAAATTTAGGTTTAGGATCGAGGAAATTAAATTCCAAACCATCAAATAAGGAGAGAACCCTCAAAATTGGCATACTTGCAAACTATGTAACAAAACTAATGTCACATTTGCAGATATATTATTATTAAAGTATATTTAACAAAGTACTTCACTCTTCGTTATATAATGCCTTTATTAATATATAGGAATTTCACATATCAAAACAAAATAACACCAAAAATAAATAATAAAACTGTTGTGAATTGCATTTCATTTCACATATAAAAAAAAAAAATAACACCAAAATAAATAATGAAACTGCTCATCTAATACACAAATCTCACAACCAATTCGAGATCGTTAAAGTTCTTTAGCTAATCATCTTTATATTTTCTCAAAACATACCGATGATAAATTCATCTCAATAATATGAAGCTTTAAAGGTTCACCAAATCTAGAAAGAGATCCGCGCCACTTGTGAACCCCATATACCATTATCTATATATACTATCAAAGCCTTCTCATACATTCTCTTGTAGCTAGGGAGAACCTACATGACATCTCACATTTATAAGATCATACTTTCTTTTAGTCCATTCCTGGACCTCAGAGGTTATAATTTTCTCGTAATATTTTATTCCTTACTTCTTCAACTACTCGCAAATGGCATTAACGTATGCTTTGTTGTCTCTACCATTCGCTTCCACTTGAACTCTAAAAAGCTCCTAAACATTTGTAATATTTTTGATTATTTACTCCATCTGCGATATAAGAGATTGAATTCACTATTAGAATCTAAACATAAAACCTTCAGATCAAAAACCACAAATTTCAAAATGAAAATATAAATACCCGTGTATATAACATCAAACAAACTCAAAAGAGAAAAAAATACAGAAAATAAGCAAAAGAAGTAGGTGAACCTCACAACATACCCGTGTATATATAATAGAAGAGAAAACATAAATATGCCATGAAACACTATCACAGATCTTCAACAAAAACTTAGACAATTTAAAAGAGTAAAGAACAAAGAGAAGAAACTCAAATTGTTAATAAAATTTCTAAAATTAATGAAAAATTCTATGAGTATTAGATAAAAAATATTCTTTCTTATTTGCCTTTTCAGAAGCTCTTGGATATAGGCCTTTATGAATGTTTTGTTCTTCTTTTTTTTGACTCTCCAAATAACTGGCTATGCATCAGCAAAGAAATGACATTCAAAGTAACAAATTTATTTTAATATTTTAAAGAAGAGACATCAAGTAGAACATACACCTCTACTACACCAAAAAAAAAGTTGATATTACCAGTTTCACCACTTTAATTGGTTTTTATATACGAAAAAAGTAAAGAAAATCAAGTTAGATTTACATATAGATAAAATTGGTGAAAAGAATCAATTATGAACAATATAATTTAAGTGTTGTGCTGTAGATTAGAAATTACAAGTATGTCAAATATTTCCGTATCAAATAAACTTTATATATATACCAACATAGTTAAACAGCATGACTTATTCCTGAAAATGCAAGAAATCAATTTTTAGATCTAAACTATCTATAATGAAGCTGAAATGAAAGAACAAATAGATGATATCTTGCATGCTAGCTTAAAACTAAATATCAAAGTTTGCTAACAATCAACAAAGAAAAGCATAAAAATAAAATGACCTAAAAGTTGCAGATGAAAGCAACAAAGGCAAAAATAAAAAATCCACCAATTTGAAGCTTCAAGGAGATGAGTTGTAGAAGTTAAAAAACAAAAAAGTGTGCATGAACATAACAAACAAAAGAGAAGATTCACAGAAGTACAATCAACAAAGAATTGCATAAAAAGGAAATAAAAGGACCTAAAAGCTACAAACCGATGAAAGCAACAAAGGAAAAATAAAAAATTCACCAATTTGAAGCTTTTTAGTTGAGAGAAGGACTGATGGTTCACTTTTGATTTGAGTATATATGTAAAGGCAATATCTATAACGTACACGCAAATATAGAACCTTTAACGACCAGTAAAATAGGGCCAAAATTCAAATTTCAGACGTGGATACTTAATCTAATGTTGATATCGGACATCAAGAAAGATAGCCAATTCAATAAGAATACCACGATGCTGATGATTACAAAATATTCCAGTTACAAATATTTTGTTTATATGACAATTAAGAACTTGAGAGGAAAAATAAAATGGAAAAATGAGACTAACCCATAAAATCCAACAATAACACATGACTGACATGAAAAACTATGATGCATTAATAACTAATAAAGCTATGGAAATTCTTATGAAAAAACAAAATCATATTTTCATCTAAAAAATAGAAAATGAAAATCGCTAGAGTGGCTTTTTCAGTGAGCTTATTGGAGAAACATATAGGAAACTAATCTGATGGAGAATTGGACTGTTGCTTACCTCTGTACCAATAGAAAAAAGGGAATGGAAGAATTACCAATCAAATACATTCTCATCTAATTAGCGTGTGAATAACAGGACACTATTTGAGACAGATTGAAAAAGTTAATAACAAATTTTTTTTATATAAAATGAGAGAATAAAACTTATTCCAATGAAACTTAACTAATATAGTGCTTGTCTTTCAAAGAATAGATGCATGTTTGCCTGCAAGATACATAAATCTAATCGACAATCATTTGCATTGGAACACATTAAAGTATCACTAATCAACTTACCTTTTACAACATTTTACAACTTTTTTGTTGGCGTAGATGGTTCAATTGTCATCCTGACTCTTGAAGATTTATATTTTATAACTAATAGCACTATCTCCACCTTGCTTGTATTGAGCGGCTTCACTTTTTAGCGTTTCTCTCGTTAATGTTTAGCGGAAAAACATGTTCCTTTTCTATGTAAAATAGAACTATTAGAGTTGTGTGAGTGATGCTAGAGCTTATCCAGGATTACTTCCTTGGCTGAATGAGGAATATTCTATTAGACAATCTATATATGTTGTACATGAAGTAGGAGTTGGTGCTGAAAACAAAAAAGAGATATTTGTAATATTTAAAATATCTTATGAGAAAAGGTTGGTATAAATATTTGTAAGTGTTTACATGGTGGCAATGATTCAACTGACTGCACAACAGTAACAGAGATAACAAAAAACATGTATAAAGTATAATGATACGTATAAATAAAGGGAATCTTGATGCAGGTTGTATCATCTATGTTTTCTACTGTCAGGGAGCTGATTTTTTTAGCTAGATCACCAGAAATAAATGTTGTTGCCGAACCATTGCCAATAATAAGATCAATTTAGAAGCTAAATGTGGAACCATGGTGAGTTAATTAATACTTGAAATATTACACGTATATGTTAGATTTTGTCGAAATAGAATTCATGTGTATGACAAATACTATACATAATATTGAGGCACTAAAGTTGTATGTCCTTTGCATTTTGGCATTCAAACAACCTTCTTTCATTTGTACGTATTTTCTGTTAGTAGCCCGAACATTTCAGCACATAAGACTTTTGTAGGTCGTCATTTGATATTAGCATTTCTGCCTCAATGTAGAAAACTCCGACCTGCGGAGGAAAATGAAAATTACGTACATGTTATTCTATTTCATGAATAAGCTGAGCAAACGTAGATATCTGTAAAACTTACATAAATTTGTGATACTATAATTTATGCAATGGAGATAACTTTCTGACGAACAGGAGTCACAAGGAGAGGGGTGGATGACCCAGAAAAGCTGCCCAATGTATGGCTTGAAAGCATATCTTTATTTATTTATTTTCCTATCATCACACAAAATAATTTATTCAATATGCTCTTTAATTTATGTTAAAGCTAGAGAGATAGAGGAAGAGGACAGTATTAGTGATGAGCTTATATAAAGCTTATCCGCATAATGTTCAATGTTATCACTACACACAACTGTCCTATTTTGTTGCTCATATAAAGTTTAATAGCTTTCTGAAATGTGGGAAAGTAATATAATTATGCGAAGAAAATTAGATGGCACTACTATTGGTGAAAGTACCTCGTCGTCTTCTAAAATCAGAATATTTTGGAATCTAATTGTTTTCTCTCGACTTTCTCACTCTCTACTCATGTCCATGATTTGGACTTTGTGAGTCCAATCATGAGCGTCAGTTATTTTTTATATTGAATTTTAGTGTCACATGTTCGTATTTTGACAAGAATATGGGCTGGTAGATTTTGAGAATCACATAAATTAAAATTTTCTTCAATTTGTGGTATCGTAAACTTAGATGCACATTCTTTTGTTAATGTCTAAACTCTTACACCGTTTTTACTTTCTTACACAATCAAAAACAAAGTGTGGATACACATTTTGAACATTCATCAAATTCTTTTGTCAATGTCTAAGATCTCGATAATGACAATGTATACATACAACACAAACATATTTGGATAGTTATTTTAGGAAGGGAAAAGAGGCATCTTGATCATAGACAAAGCTGGAGTGAATTGAATTTGCAAAGTAGATTTAGCATTTTTGTGGAAAAAAGCAAAACGTATTTCTTGGAACTGAAAAGGACTGCACCTCAGAAGGAGGAGAAGGAGAGCACATGAAAAGCAACACACCAAAAATGAAGAGAATCTATCATGCTATGAGATTGTAACCCACATACCAATAAATATACCAACAAAAAGGTGATTGCCAAAAAGTAAATGACAGTAAGTTGAGATTAATTGGCATGGGGGACACTCCCAAATCTTAGTTTGCACAATAGTTACTTAATATCTCTTTTATTTAATTTTTAGGATTAGGGTTAGAAAAAGTGAAAAAGTGGGTTGAGTTGTGGGGTCATGGGCCTTTTCATCACTTTAAGAACTTGGGGATAAAAAAACAAGTATATAAAATATCATTTTCATCCCAACACTTCAACATTAAATAAATTCATCCCTCCAAAAAATTATATTACAATCCCAAGGAATATAAAAATCATTTAATAAAATAGGGTAAACATTTTTCGAGGAAACCTCAGAACACATTATCAAAGAACTCTTCGTCTTTCATAAACCTTCTTTACCGAAATCATCAACCTTCATAAAACTGATCATTCTCCAACACAAGTCTTCCATCTTCCATTATTGAAAACATAAAGAAAAAAGAGATCCTATAATCGTTCCTGAAAAACGAAGTGGAGTTTGTCTATTTTTCATCAATCTTCTTCTCAAGTTCAGTTGAATCTTTTTCAATCTTCTTCCCAAGTTCAGTTGAATCTTTTTCAATCTTCTTCGTCTGAAGTAAGTTTAATCGTGTTTTCAATAACTTTTAGCCTGTTTGATTTTTTTATTGTGATAGTGTAGCGAAGCTTAGATGTTTGCTTAAAGTTCTGAAAATCTCACCTGTTTTAGTTCATGTTTTTAATTCGGAATCATTACTGACATTTTGCTTTGGATAATGCATAGAAATTTTTTATTTCTTTATGTTTATCGAAATTTTTTATTTTTTATGTTTATCTGGCCTATCGATTTGAAAGTTTTTACTGTATTTTGGTCGACTTTAATGGTGTTTATGTCAATGGCATTGTCGAGTATTGTTGGAACTGGTACTTGTTTTGCATATTTTTTTTAGCATTACTCTATTTGTATTTAGTGGCCGATATTTTGATATTAAAATTATGTTTTTGTATATAGTACTATAACACCCCGGAAATTTTTTGAGCAAAGACTCGAACCATCCTTCGTTGTGAGTAGGATTTTACCGAGGAATTTAAAATTTCTTGAGTGTTAAGGTCATTAGATGTAGCACCTTGAGTTCCAAAAAGAACTAAATTGGAAATAGCAAAATCTGAAATTTTGCAAGTTAAGCTAAGTATGAGTTTTGGGTCGACTTCAAATTACCATAACTCCTAACTCAGGATGAGTTAGATGTGCTACCAAATACCTTAGGAAAAATCTTTGAATTATATTTCCAACGCCACCGAGTTTGCTCAGTTTTGAGTTCGTATGAGGGAGATATGTCCATTCGAAGTTGGGCTGTCTAGATAAGGGAAGTCAAAACCGGATTTTAGAGGGGTATTTTGGTTTTTTCCTTACCCAATCAGGTTTAATTCATTTTTAGTAATGTTTTAGAGGTCTAATCTGATTAGGTTCAGTTTTATAATCCTAATTTACGCCTAGGGTTTTAGATGAGAGTTCAAAAAGAGAAAAGAAGAAAAGAAAAGAGGAGAAAAGAGAAAGGATGGAAGCATTCGTTGAAATTCTTGAGAGTTGTTGTGGATTGTCGCCATGGGTTTGATCCCTAAGAAGTATGTAAGCTCCCATAGTGTTGGGTTTGTTCACCCACTCGCCAAACATGTTATTTTCAGCGTAATTTCACTCTCAAACGTTGAAGGATTTAAGTTCTTGATAGGTGTTCTTGAAGTTCATTCTAAATCTTCTTTTGTTGGGGTTTTGATGATTTCTTGAGATTAAAGTGATTGTTTTGAGGGGATTAGTGTGTACTTAGGTTGGGTGATTGAATCTAAGGAAAACTTGAGAAAAGAAATCGATTAAAAGCGATTTAGGATCAGAAAACGAGAGGCGAAATTCGTCGAACTTGGCCTGGGGAAAGGCTGGGGTGGCGCCCCTACAGTGCGCCCATATGCAGCCTATAAAGTTAGGGGTTGCCGCCCCGCGCTCGGAACGTGCCAGGGTCGCCTGCACCCACTCTTTTTCCGTCGGTTGTCTCGTTTGAGTCCCTTTTAAGTGTACCTTCACTCCCTTTGATTCTAATCACTCCAAACTACTTATAAACACCTAGAAATCATTCATAACATGATCATAACCTTAAATTCATAATTCAAATTCAAGGTATAGTTAAGAGTTAAGTCTTGAGAGTTCTTTCGATCATTCTGAGAGAGTTCCTTTGAGTCCTTCTAAGGAGTCTTCTACAATTTCTAATAACTTGTTTCAAGACTCGAGTAAGTGAGAATGAGAGTGAGGAGAATGTATTCATGAGTCTACACTATCATCTAGATCCTTCATATCATAAACCATAACTCTTGAATTCATAATTCACATTCAAGAGAGAGTTAAGAGTAGAGTTCAAGAAAGCCTTTGAGTTCGATTGTGAATCCTTTGAGATCAACTATTGATTTGAACTAAGTTTTGAGGAAGTAAGTAAGAGAATGAGAAGAGTCGTATACATGAGTTCCATGTAATTATGTAGACCTTTGAGTCGAGTCGTTCATTCCCATAATTTCGCATGAACTCTTTAAATTAAGCATCATTGAGAGGAGTAGTATCTTCAAGTTCTAAGTCTTGAGTATTGAGTTTCTAATCCCCTTTGAGATTATATATCTAATCATGGGACTATTGTATGTTACCCATGAAATCCTTGAGTTGAATTGTTCATGCCCATTATTCCGCATGAACCCTATAAGTCGAACAATCTTGAGATGAGAAGTATCTTTGAGTCCTTGAGTTGAGTATCTAATCTTTGAGTTGAGTATCTTATTCTTGAGTTGAGTTGAGTTGAGTGAGTTTGAAAAGATGTAAGTATGTTTCCTTTTTATCAAGTTCAAGCTTATGTTATGCTTTAGAACTACCCTTACATGCTCGTACATTCCATGTACTGAGCCATTTGGCCTGCATCCTTTCATGTTGCAGATTCAGGTATTCAGGATCATCAACAAGAGCTTCGTTGATACCACATGGAGTTCGAGTTAGCTATGGTGAGCCTCTTTGCTTTCGGAGAATTTCATTTACTTTCCAGTTATATCAGTTGTTAGGATGTCGTGGGTCTTGTCCCGACTTCCATCTTTGTCAGTTAGAGGCTTTATAGATAGACAATAGATTTTTAGAAGTCTGTTCATTTATTTTGTTAAATGTTTTAAAGACTTAAGTTTCCCATTTTGGGGCGAGTTGAATATATTATATTATTCAGAGTTTTCTTTTGAGTTAAAGCTTTATATTTAAGTTTCATGAATTTGTATTCATTTTTTGAAGCTTTGTATGCTTAAGTTAGTCTTCTGTTTGTAGTCAGCCAGGATGAGGGTTCGCTTGGGGACCAATAATGATTCTCGAGTATCGGCCACGTCCAAGGTGTAAGCCCGGGTCGTGACCAGTATAGTATGGCTGAAACTAGAGGCGGCATCGTTAAACGATCTGTTGCTAAGGCTTCTAAAAATAAGAAAAGAAAGGCTGGAGAAGTTTCCAGATTTTCAAAAAAGGAAAAATTGTAGTTGAAGAACCTACGTCTAACTCGGATTCTAATACAATGGCTGAGATTGACAACTATGAGGACAGTAGTGCCCAGGCTACTGATGATGTTGAATCTAGTGAATAAAAAACTGACAGTGGAGATGAGGAGAGTGATAGAGATAGCCGAGATACTGGAGATGAGGATGATGATCCCCTGTCCTTGCCAATTTGTGCAAGAGAAATATCTAGTAAGTCCTATAATCTAACGACATGGATGGATGAGTTAGGATCATTTCCAGTAAAAATTTCCATGAGAGCAAGAATGACTCTTTATCGTGATTTTAGAAAACTTTTAGTTCAAGAAAAAATTTATAATCACTTTAAAGGTACTTGTTTTGGACATTTACGGCATATTCCAGAATATTACAAGTTCAATGGACAGATGGTCCATTATCTATTGTTACGACGTGTGAAAAATGATAAAAAAAAATTGCATGAGATGTGGTTCTGTGTGAATGATAAGACTGCTTGTTTTGGCTTAAGAGAGTTTGCATTGATTACATCGATGAATTGCTCAGCATACTCCCGTGATGCAAAAATGACAAAAGTACTTCAGAAAGGTGAGAAATTTTATTATAAAGTGACTAAGAATAAGAATATCACTGCCATAAAGTTGATGATTTTGATTAAGGGTACCAGATTGAGTAAGGAACAGAAGTTGAAGTGCTTTTTAGTTTGGTTCGTCCACTTGATGTTGCTTGTGCATGATCGATCTAAGATTGTGGATTCAAACCACATTAAGATGGTCGATGATTCAGATTTTTTCAAGAGTTATCCGTGGGGGAAAGAGTATTTTGATCTAACAGTGATGTATTTGAAGAACAAAATTAATTTGAAGAAGCAGAGTGAAGTGTACAATGAAAAAGGGAATGCATTGTATGCTCTGTATGGCTTTCTCGGGCATTTCTGGTACTTATTATCAATTATGTACTTGATTTATAATAAACTCTTATATATTTATATAATATTTCATAGTCTCTGTTTATTTATTTGTTATTTTATTAATTTCAGGTTTGGATATATGAGGCTTTTACTCATCTTGGTAAGTATGCCAAGAAGTCCTTGGATTCTCCTCAACTCATTCTAGATGGCACACGACAAAGAGCGACAATATTATCGAAGGTGATCCATTTAAGTACAAAGGTATAAATTTATTTGTTATTAATTATCTAGCAATATTTGTAAATTAGTGAATGTGTTGTACTATTTATATTTTTTTTATATAGATTCTGCACCCATATCTCACACATACTGTCCGTGAGACAACAAAATTACATGGCAACATTAGTGTATATCTAAGTCTTACTTGTATTAGTTATATGTTTGATTAGTTATGCATATGTTGTTTATTATGCATTTTTTGATTTTGGGCATTAAAAATTACATGCATGAGAAAAAATCACAGTTTTAGTGGGGGAAAAAAATATAAAAATAAATGTTTTGAGAAAAATTACATTCTAATGCATACATTAAAATCATTGCATTACCATAATTAAATTTCCATTTATTAATTATACACAACGAGTGGACTCAATAATAAACATTAATTGACAGTGTACAAAATGTATGTCATCTATATAAGATCATGAGTAATAATTGACATTACATTGACCAAAATATTGGGGTCCAAAATAAACAACACCTTCACATCCAGTAGCTTAGTCAAATCTATCTAAGATTTGTTGTTGTTCATACATGTGGTTCTCTTGTGTCCGGATCTCTTACAAATTGAACATTTGTTCCTCCTCTTGATTTTGAAATTCTCACAGACACCCTTGACACATTTTTTTTTCTTCTTTCCAAGCTTGGTATCGACAAGGGGTGGAAAAATATTCATGCTTAGCAACTCTTCTGGCACACACCATTCCGATTCGATAGGGACAACATTGATAGATTCAGAGTATGCAAGGAGGTATGTTTCAGCTTTATATAAAGGCTAAGAATATTCATAGATGCTCATACCATACTCATCGCCATGCTTCGATATCAAAGCAACAATTGCGTGAGCGCACGGTATCTTGACCAAATCATATTCCCTACAAGAACATGACTTTTCCAGTAGGTTAACAGTGAAAGTAGAACCTGCGCCGAACACGGTGAATTGATTGCCATCCCCAGTTATGTTCTCTACGTACAAGGAGCCGCCCTCGATCATTTTTTTTCTTGCGATCCTTTCAGCAGCCGGCACCATTTTATTACCCTTTGATTTAAGGGCATATGAATGCCTCTCACTAAACAATTCTCCAAATCTCTTAGCACTCGAATTAAATATGGATGCCACGGAGCACTCTCTCTCTCGTCTATTAACATAGCGTTGAGTGACTCGGCAATATTTGTGGTCATCACATCATACATGTTGCCTGGGAACTGTGCTTTGCTTCACTTTTCAAAATCAACATCATGCTCAAGGACAAAGGCTGTCTCGAGGGATTTGTCCTTGAATTCCAAAAAATGATCGTTGAACTCTTCTAAAGAATATGCATTTGCCGCGTTGTAGTATCGATAGAGGAAATCTCCACATTAGTGATTTACCCGAAGATTTTCACGGAGGTGCCTCATGCAATATCCGTGATGAGCATGATTGTAAACCTTTGCAATATCGTTGGCAATGCTCTTGTGTCTATCGGAAATAAAACATAAATCTGATTCATCGATCACAATATCCTTCAACTTTTCAAAGAAGAACGTCCAAGATGCATCGTTCTCTTTGTACACGACACAAAAGGCAATTGGATAAATATGATTCTCCGTATCTTGTGCAATAACACTCAATAATACTCCCTCGTATTTACCATGTAAATGAGTGCCGTCGACCGCAATTACCTTTTTCATGTGGGAAAATCCCCTAATGCAAGCACCAAAAGCTAAGAAGTAATACATAAATCTATGAGTATCCCCGCTTACCATGATACAATAGCTATAATCAATATTAAAAGTGTCAAACATATATGGAAAGGCCGATAAACATGAATATCCGTGCTCCGTTGTCCCTCGAACCATTTCCTTGGCAGTCATTCCTCCCTTCTAACATTTCCACTAGCTTGGAGTACAATGAAAAATATTAAAAATAGTCCTCTAAATCTCTTTAACATTTACACCCTTTCCATCGCGATAAGATTCACACTAAGTGACACAATGACTTTGACCGAGAGTTTTCTATGATTGTTGATGGCATGTTCAACACCACAACTGTGATCGCCAATATACTTGTAGATACGAAATCTATCCGATCATTCATATTTCTTTGCCCGCAGCATCCACGTACAAATACGAGACACACATTTCACCTTTAAGTATTTACTACAACTCTTCACTATAGCAAAATTAAAAGATTTTCTCGCCGCTGCTTCGACTAATAACAATTGTAGCTCACTCTTGGTACTGAATGTTTGATACATGTAAAAATTAGTTCCATCAGAGAAAGAACGGCTGGGTTGATCTCAATTCTGGCTCTCCCTGGTCTTCTTCAAAATGTTCAAAATCTTCCGCATCTACTGGCTGATCTTCAACATCCAATGAATGATCATGCCCATTCATTGAATCATCACCCAAGTTGTCATTTGATTTATCACAAAATCTCTCATTTGGTTGATCACCCAAGTTCTCATTTTCAACCGAGTCGTTGTCGTTAAAAGAATTCGTTGATTCAATCGGAGACCTCGCAATGACATTTATCCTCAATATAGGCCTAGAGCCATCAGCTGCAATATCCATCATTTACAAGCTCACATGCCTATCATTCTTTATGAATGTGGGATGTATTTTTCCCCTCCCATTCATTTGATAGCTTATCACCAAGTTGTTTGGCTCGCAGGCTAGCTCATCGGCCTCAATTACGCTTGCAATCATATCGTCATATGAACCATTGCGACGCAACGCAATAGGCACTATAGTCTTACTAAAAGATTTTCAATACCAACTTTTGGGAGTCTCCTCCCATACTCTCATATAGTCACCACCAGCAACAACAAATTCAGCTACTGTCATATATAGACTACACTGATAGATACTAGATTACAATATCAGTAACTAGTGGTCGATGACTGGTACAAAATCCGTACAAAACGCGAATGAATAAGAATGAGTTCAGATCAAGCTCGAAATGGAGAAGATGTATCTATAGTCCTTCTAAACAACTAAAGTTTATCTGAAAACGAGTTCTGAAGTGATTTTGGAAGATTTATGCAAGCTTTAAGAATGACGGGAATTTTTTTTCTTTGAAGCTATTTGAAAGAAAATGGTGTAAAAATGGAAGCAATGACTAGAATGCAGATGATTTCACCTGTGAAAGCTAAAATATTGATGGAAAAGTCATTGGAATCAGCTGCAAAAAACGGGAGCATTTTGGTTTCTTCTTGGAGAGATTTTCTCCAGTCAAATTTTTCAATAAATGGAAAATAAAATAAATTCCACATTTGTGTTTGATGAGTGGGGACCAAAGCGTAGTATCAAAAATTTGAGAGTAGGGTGTTGTATGTTTTGGAAGAATATTGAGTGATGTCATATATGGTGTCTAAAGTACTAATCTTTTAAGACTTTTGTCTAAATGTTTAATTAAGTTTGAAGAGTAGCTATTTTGCCAACTCTCCCTAGTAAGTTGAGAAAGATTTTACCCACAAATATGAAAAAAAGAAAGGACAAACTTTTAAACAGAGAAGATCAAAATTTCCTAGACCAACAATGAACATGAAGTTTGAGTAAAATTTTGAGAAAAAACATAAAGTCACCACTAAAGTTGTCTCGAATTTTCAAAAAGACACCTTAACTATGCAGGTGCCCTATTACCCTACAAAAGTATTAAATATCATTGTAAAGAGACCATTTTGACCAATTTTCTCACCAATCCAAGAAATCTAATAGAAGAGTGATGCACAACCCCTTTTAATGAATTAATTTAAATATTAATAAAGTGCAAACCCAAAACTGAAATATTGGCACATGTTTGCCTGTAAAGGACGCTCTCGCTGCTTACAATTTATGGGTTTTATTCAAAACCTTTTCAATTGATGATTTCAGTTTCTTGGGAGATGATTTACCTTTGGATGTTGAAGCAAACTTTCACTTTTTGGAATCGTCCATTTTTGCCGCCATGGTTGTGAAGAATCGAGCTTCTTTAAGTTCCACAGATTGGGATTTTGCTCGAATTTTGTGGCGCTTTTTCATAATGAAATAATGCTCCAAACTCACCTATCTCATGGAACTTAATTTTAATAAATATTAGAAGTTGTTAAAAATGAGAAAAGACATAAGAATTTTTTGCTTTGATAACTAAATTTGCATTGAAAGTAAGTCTTCATGTTTGCATCGCATCACGCACAATATCAAATCATTCTCGTTGTTACAAATATGCTTTAAGATTTGTGTTTGACATTATAAGAATGTTTTTCCTCAAAGTCTAATCACAAAAGATAACTTGATTTCTCAGTATTTAAAGAAATTTAGAAGAAATTAAACTTTGACTGCTGCAAATTAACAAGAAGGTAGAAAGTTCTAATCTTTTTGGGCTGATTTCATTCAAGGAAGAAGATGATTTTTTCTTGAGTTTAAACCTTCAACCATGGGATCTTTTTGAAAGAATTGGGGAAGATGGAGTATTTAAAGAAGAAGTAATTAAATAATAGAGAAGGAAATGACACGTGACACTTTTTAATTCATTTTTGAAAAAAAAATCGCATCCACGCGCGTTATCTGGGTGAATGCAAACATAGGGAGAAAATAGGTCAAAATGGTGTCTTTACAACAATATTTAATACTTTTGTGGGGTAATAGAATGTCCGCATAGGTAATGTGTTTTTTTTAGACAACTTCAGGTGTCACTTTATGTTTTTTCTCTAAAATTTTCTATAAATGTACAATTGAAGAAGGGGAAAAATTGTTTTAGGCATACTATCAAATATCCTCGGTACAATAGAGAGTCAAGGTAAATACTTACATGCAACTCAAATTTAGAAACCAAGAAGGAGAAAAGAAGAATTCAATCTGAGCAATGATGAAAGCTACAAATCAAAGCACACTCAGAACTTTGAACACAAGATTGAATGAAAAATCAACACAAACAAAGTAGTTGGTTAAAAGTTCCCGAAGATTTACATGCAAATATTATACATTCAAATTGAAATTTATTGCATCCATTTTTGTCTAATTCAAAATTCGTCCTTCATATTTTCTAGAATCTAACCAATTTATTGCATCTATGTATTTTTTATTTCTATGTTACTCCAGATCAGTGGAACAAAGAAAAAGAAGAAAATTGAACCACAATAAGAACGCAAAAACTATGAAAGCATCAAAGAAAAAGAAGAGTTTGTGGAGAAGACGTGTGGCCTCTTTTTGCCCTTCCATGTACTTTAATAGCCAATCAGATAGTGCCATGTATTGATACTGAATGGAAAATCAATTTGCAAGGAAAAAAACCAAAAAAAAATTCAATATTTCAGTATTGGCATGGGATACAAGATCTTCCAAGAAATGAATTTATTTGTTTTTTCTGCAGGTTCTGAGAGATACAATATGTCATCATAAATAACTTATTAGTCGAATTAGGGGTCCAACTTTTGTTAATAATCATTTTTATTTTTTCATGTCAATAACCT
>JAJOOF010000975.1:0-51970 GCA_029582545.1 Solanum lignicaule | reverse complement strand
TGCAAACCTTTTTCTTTTGTCAACAAAGTTTGCAGCAATGCAAATTTTCGGTGGCATGATTTTTGAATAGTGCAATGCAATTGCATCTATAAAAGGAGCTCTTCAGCTCCTCATTTGATACACCAATTCACAGAGAAAGAAAAATATAGAGAGCTGTGAGGTTTCCATAGACTATACAAGAAAAATAGTCTGTGAAGAAAAATAGAGTGTGAGCGATATTTTAGTAAGGTGGAAATCAAAAGAGTGTTATTCCTTTTGAGTGTGTAGTAGTCACTTTGAGTATTGTATTCGTGGCTACACGGTGTAAAATTCCTTACTATAGTGATATCAGTTGCTCCTCTTAGCCCCGTGGTTTTTCCCTTATTTAGAAGGGTTTCCACGTAAAATTCTTGGTGTCATTATTTTCCCATTTTATTTTCATTATTTTGACCATATATATTTTTGTGTTTATCCGTGTTTTTCCCAACAATATCCCACCCTTAATCAATTTGTTAATACTCTTAGGAGTTTTGATATAAGGGAAGATGAAGAAAAGGTGTCACAACAAAATCATAACATGGCATTCTCTGCCCAAAGGGCAGGAGAAGAGGAAACAACAACTTCAACTCCAAAGAGAGAAGCTTCAAGTCTACTGGACAACGAACAGGTTCTGAGAATAGTCAATATGGACCAAGTTCTCTAAACAATCAAAGTTTTCCAAGTAGAAATAAGCAGAGGAACAATACTAAGTCATGTCAAATCTGTGGTAGGAATCATACAATTCTTAAATGTTTTTACAGGTGAGACTACTCTTATTTATAAAATGCAGATCAACTATCACAAACAACGACTTGACATCACACTCATACCGAAACATTGACAAAATAAGTTTTTGCTGGATTTTCGAAGCAAGCTAGAAGTAACCTCCTCCACTCTAACTCTGTTGTACACATTGATTTGTTATTTGTGCGAAGGAGTTCAGGAAGCACCCAACCATTTCCATCTTATTCTATCCCCATATATCGTGTGACTATCATTAAGTTTTTCAGGAATTCTAACTTTTGACGCTTCTCACAGGATACAACATACGTCGCTATCCACAAAGGGAACATTTAATCCTTTTCTACAGTAAACTGTTTAGATTTGCCACTAAGTTTAAACGGCTAGCATCACAAGGTCCTTGAGGGTTATAAAATTGCTTTAATCTATTTTCTTCCACTAAAACACAAAAACGCCTGAAAGTAATATTTTGATATTTACTTTCCTTTTGTACCTCTAACCATCCAAATTGAGCACATTGGTTGTATTCATAGGTTTATTTGAAGAAGAGAAGAGATGACCATCATCATCCAAATTTTGAAGAACATACTACTCGCACTACAACAAAAATAATTTTAAGTGACAATAAGTATACATATTAACAAAGATTGTTAAATTCATTATCGCAATTAATTACCATTGAATTCGATGTCACTATAAGCTTTAGTGACATTAACAAAAGAGTGTCAATTGCTACTTAAAAATATATTTAGCGGCAATTAAGCTATTGCCGCTAGTGTAGACTTAGTTATTGATAATTAGGATACAAGTAAATTGGTACTATTAAAAGGTAGCCTGTCTTTTTTGACGGCATAAATTGGGGTCCCAACTCCCAACAATTAGCAACTTACAAGTTATCTAGAGCTTCGGCGCCAAGTACTTGGTGGTACTACTATAAAACTTTGGAGAAGATGTTTGGATACTATTTCATGGTTATATGAATCTTAAGACTACGCATACACGTGCAACACACATACAATGAATCTAATAATCTTTTTAAAAATACCACTATAAAGAATAATATGTGGATTGAGATTGCTAGTTCGGATAATTTTTTCTTCTTATAAATCTGTTCCTATTAGTTCAAAAACAGTATGAATCCTAAACTAATACGACATTGATATTCCCCTAATTCAGAATAGTCTTTATATCATTTGCACTTTTGGTTTTCTAATCTTGCAAAATACGAATACATAACTCTTGCAGAGAAACTCAAATTTGAGACCTAAAGTCTCTTTACAAAAAAAACAGAACTTTTCAGTTTGAACATTCCTCTTAACCAAAAAGATGTTTCTCTTGGACGTATCAATTTTAGTTCTATTAGAAACCATATTAGCTAGTATCGTTTGGTATCTGGTTAGAGTTATGCATATATTAGTTATGTATTGATTAGTTACAAGTGAATCTATGTACTAATTTGTCCAAATTTTAGTTAGGCAGAGATAAGTTATTTCACATGCATAAAATAATACCATAAATTCATTCATAAATTATATATGAATTAGTTATACGAATTTCTAAACTGCAAAGTAAATATCATATAAATTTTAAATATGAATAATTTACCTCCTAATTAACTAACAAACATCATATTCCTTATACAAAATTTAATACCTACGTAACTCACGTCTAAACCAACAACCAAACAACCCTTAAAGTGCACTAATAATATTTCCTTGTTAGATTTGTGATTTCAACTTCAAACAACTTGGCCACGTTCCGTAACCGACCTAATATTCTAGACAAAGACATATATATATATATATTTCTTAATTCATTTTTTCTTCCATAAGCTGATTAGCATCTGATGATTAAATAGGTTCTTAAGCAAGATTTATTTTCTGATAATTTAACTTTCAAAAGTAGACTAAGTTTCACTTAAGCTAATTTTCTTTGACCTTGATAAACTAGGTAAATTGTCCGCGCTTCGCTTTTCTTTGACCTTGGTCTTAGGTATATAAAATTAAATGCCAAAATTGAATTTAATTGGCAGCCTAAAGTTGGCGGTCATTGGGGGATGAATTGACCAATTATATTTATTTGAATAAACTTTCAACTCAAATGTTGAACTTTTACGTACATACTGGTCTAAGTTCAGCTTAGCCGGCCATGATTTAGTCACACCATATTTGTTTACCCATTTTATACAAGTCAACCATCTAATGATTTATTCTTATTATTATTGACCAAAACATTCATTGATAATTTCCACAAGAGTTAATTAGTACAAATATTCTCAAAACTTAATTTTGAATGTAATTTCTTTTTTCCAACATCACTTAGAAAACTTCATCAAAAACTAAATCAAAATTAATCAAATTACATATAATATGGGAGGCAATGATACGATTCAGTCGATTATTTTTTTTTAAAATTCTTTGCATATATCATCCTTAAAAAAGTTATACTAAAGGCTCAATAGTGATATGACATGTTTGGAAATTTTGTAGTTATTATTTCCATATGAATGGAATTCAACATCAAAATTTTATACTGTTTTCTATTTTTAAACTTGACATATAAAATGCATATAAATTTATTAAGTTTGATAAGATATTAAAATAAAGAAAAAATCTATCCTAATTTTTGGTACGATATTATAAATATACATTGAAACATATAATGATTTTTACATGAAAAAATATAATAATCATTCGGCTAGATTCGATATTTTTTTAGAATTGTTTTGACACCCAATACCAAGTGACATATGAGTTTGCCTTATAGCTTGTTGAGGACAAAGCTAGGGGATTAAATTCACATGTCTAACATGGTGAGTCAAAGATGACAATCCAACTAACATGGCCACAACATACTAATGACATAAAAAATGGAAAAACAAAAAGGATAGTAACTCAGATTACTTTTACTTGTCCATTTTAAATTTTACACATTTTTAAGAAATCGTAACTAATATGTAAAATTGAAACGAACACGCCTATTATCTATTACACTGGACCTTTAATTGACAAGACATTCTACCTCACATATATTTGTTGAGATTGGTATAACCTGAGCTAATATCAGCAGTTAGTTAGAATATTAACAGTTAATTAGAATGCCAACTTGTAAGTTGAGCTGTGTAGATTAGCATGTGTGTGAGCTGTATGTTAGTTAGTTACTAAATATTTTCTATTCAATTATGTAATTGTATAAATACAGAGTAGCTAGAACATTCGGCAAGATAATTCATTCTCTTCAATGAAACAATAAATTTTCCCAATTCTCTCTCTCTATTACACTGTTGCAGATCATGAAATCCTTCATGAATTCTCCAGTTTAGTTTCATTATTTTCACATGGTATCAGAGCTATTAGGCTATTAATACAGTCTCGATTCTATATCTACATTCAAGCGAGGATTTCCAGTATATCATAAATGGCACTTGACAATGAGCTGCCAGAAAAATTGAGTCACAATCATCCTCTCTTTCTTCACTCGACAAACACCTTTGGAGTAATGTTTGTAGCGACCCTTTCGGAAGGATACTACCACTTAAGAAGGAATCTTCTTTAATACTTGCGACATTTAAAAGATATGAATGTAGGGAGTATTGATTTAAAATCTAGTAGGGGGATTAGATAAAAAAAAAAAAAAAGTTATGGATGTGCATCCTGCCCATTTAAACATTTATATGCGTCAAATCGAAACTGCGTAGAATTTTTACTTATGGTGAAAAAACCCTTCCAAGATAATCTAAGCAAATCACTTACGAGATTTTCATGCATGCATTATCCTCACACTTAAAAATGATATAAAAAGAAGGGCTAACCCATCGGTGGCCCCCTAAATTTGGCACAATTTTTCACTTAGACACCTTAACTAGGCTTTGTTCATTTTAGACACCTCATGTCACGCCCAACTGTGTCAATTTGACACTTTCTGCTGAGATGGCATAGCAAGTGTAATACACTCACTAGACGCGCGTGAGAGCCTCATTTTACCAAATTTTAATTTTTTTTTTCTTCTTCTTCTTCCCCATTTTTTGGCTACCATTTTCTAAGCTTAAACTCTTTCCATGGTGAAATAAATTTGACGATGTCACAAACAAAAAGTGAATTCTAGCGCCCATAAATTTTAAGCTTAAATACTTTCACTTATTTTGTTGTCCTTCTTCCTCCTCAAAATAATTTGAGAAAATCAACATAAATTTCAAGAAGAAAAAAACACACAGAAATGGCAAGAAATCATATTTTCAATTATCAAATCCTACATTCACAACAAACAATTTGTGTTCCAATCCATTTGTATGCCTTCTCACATCATAATCACAAAAAAAGTCCAAATTAAAAAAACAAGCTTCTTCTTTTGACACATTTGGGTGGGGGAGGGTCGGGGGTGGTGGTGGGTGGAGAAGAAAATCTGAGTGAGAGAGAGGGGTTGGGGTTTGAGGTGGGGGTGGGTAGTATAGAAGACAATTTGGGGGTGGTGTGGGTATAATTTTCTTTTTATTAAAAGTGTTTTTTTTTTAAAATTATTTAGTTAAAGAAATGCCACATGTCAATGAGTCATTGGTAGTTTTTTTCCTACTCAAGATTCATCATTTAATAATTTTTTATATATATATGCCACGTGTCTTTATTTAATTCGTCACTTTGACACGTCATCAGCGAGTGTGTTACACACACCTTACAAATTTGGCAAATTGTCGAAAAAGTGTCAAAATGACACAGTTGGGCATGACATGAGGTGTCTAAAATGAACAAAGCCTAGTTAAGGTGTCTAAGTGAAAAATCGTGCCAAATTTAGGTGGTCACCGATGGGTTAGGCCTAAAAAGAATGTTACCAACTTCTGAGTACCCAAATTAGCCGGTTCATGCTTCACACAACCATTCAAACCAAATAGTAAATTTAGTATATTACAAGACTTGGGTTTACACACCCCAAAAAGAGCAAAACATATAGCCACACTTATATTACAACTCATGGTGCCATGATCAAATTAGCCCTCAAAATTTCATGTAATATACAACACATAGATCATGTACAAGTCCCAAGGTTTATACAAAATATAGATGCCTATATGCAAATGTGATCTTCCTTAAGGCTCTCAGAATCTCCATCTCCAATGGCCAGCTTCAGGCATCCTCTCGAACATTCCCTACGATAGAAACAACTATCGCTAAGCATATAACTTAGTGGTGTAAAAACTATAGGTTTGGAGCCCTTAGATTCACCAAGCTACCTTTCTCAAGTCATGGGCAGTATAATTGAAACATAATAAATAAATCAAGTTAACAAAATATAAAGAGTATCAAGTTCGATATTTAAAGATCCAAATGTCAAGAACTCTCATAGCATCATTTTCCAAGAGATTCAATAACAAGGCTCGCCCAATATATACATCATCGTCACACCAAGCACAAGCAGGTATCAAGAAGGGCTGATGCCCTGTATCAAGAAGGGTCAAGCCCAATAATCAAGAGAACAGTCTTGTTTACACAACCCAAAATAGTAAAACATGTAGTCATACTTATTTTATAACCCATGGTAACATGATCAAATTAGCCTTCAAAATTTCATGAAAATGTACATTTTACTTTGAAGGTTTGTATGAAGCATGAACTAATCAAGCTTCGGTACCCCGAAGTTGGTAATGATTGATAATGTGTCTTGTAGTAGTATAGATAATACATGAAAATCTCTTAGCGTATTTTTAAAATTATTTTGAAAGATTCTTCCGCCATAAATTGGGACTTTTGTCTTGTTTAAATTTGAGATCAACTAAATTTCTAAATGACAAGCCTTTATACTTTTCACTTGTTATTTTGGACTAAATTTCTCTATTGAATTATAATTTATATATCTTAGATTATTCCCTTTTAAATGTGCAAGTATTATATTAGCTTTCTTGTTAAGTAGTAGCATCCTTCCAAGAGGGTTGTTACCGATATCCACACTTGCTTCGGGACTAGTGTAAGGTAAATTTCGAGACGAAATTTCTTTAAGGGGGAGAGAGTTGTAACACCCCTAAGAACTAACCAAGAGTCGCATGTCGATACACCATTGCTTAATAACTACAATATATTTTATTCTCATTTTGGGAACTTGAAATTTTGTGATATTTGCAGACTTGCTTAACATAAATTGTGATCGTAATTTAAGGGATTGTATTGGGGTATTTACGTAATATTCTAATTATAATTACTTATAACTAAAGGGAGGTGAGGTATATACATATAGGTATATATGTATACATTTTGGGCAGCCACCCTTTTTTTCTTTTGGGCAGCCAACCTTTTTACTTTTGGGTAGCCAACTTTGCTTTCAGCTATATCTATAAGTGATAAACATCACTTTTATAACATCTATTCTCACACCTCCTCTATAACATTTCGTGTTCCTTAACTCTAAGAAACCTGGAAAACTTTCTCTAGCCATATTACTCACAAAATCACAAGAGAAAAACTTGGTCCTTTTGGCTGGAATTCGAGACACACCCTTCTCTTGGGTAAGTGATGAAATTTATTTCTGAGCTGGGTAGTGTTTAGTATTTAAAGTATATCTCGTTCTCTAGAACTTCGTTTACAGTGAATAAATATGGTCTGGAAAGCTAATTCATATACCTATAATTCTTATGTTTATGTAAAACTCTAACGGAGCTGTTATGGATTCGAAATATAGGACGTAACATAGGACAAGTTCTGTCCAGATTTTGGAATTAGAAATCCTGTATGATCAACTGTTAGTATTTTGATTATATCTTTTTGTACAAAATATATTTTGTGGTGATTCTTGCTTATTTTCTACCTTAAGAGATGTTCCTACATCTTTCATGAAGGATATATAGTCCAGTTTTGCCGTTTTCCTTTTCAAAACAATGTTGTGACTTGAGGTACCAGGCTGGACAAATTTATTGTTTTGGGAGCATAGTTGTATTTGTACATGCTAGGCTTACTTGTGATTGTGATCCTGTTTTACGTTAACACTATTGAGCTAATAGAAGTTATTAATTAATTGTATTTTTAAGTTTATAAATACTCGTGTACAAGTTGAGGACCTTAATACGTTGGTCGCCCTACGGTTTGAACTCTTGAAGTTTTGTTGGACTGTTTCTATGCTAAAGCCAGAGGTTTGTGTATAAACTTGTACTTGTACTTTTGTAATCTGCTTGTTTATTTGAAGGGTTATCTCTATACCTTGGTTACTTCTTGTCACGTTGTATTATAATATTGGTATTCTCTGAGACTTTCAAGACATTTGTGTAACTTGCCCACTCGTACGGATTGTTTGATCACTTGACATTCTTGTTGGGACTTTGTCCTTCTTGTGGATTTGATTTTGTCACTATTGGCATGCCTCTTGATTCGGATTATTTTCCATCTTGACTCTAGATTTTTAGTCCATCTTAAGAATGGAAGTTGTCCATTTTAAGTACGAACTAGAAAGCCCAGAGCCAAGATGGCAAATGATCCGAATCAAGAGGCATGCCAATAGTGACAAAATCAAATCCACAAGAAGGACAAAGTCCCAACAAAAATACCAGGTGATCAAGCAATATGTACGAGTGGGCGAGTTACACAAATGTCTTGAAGGTCTCAGAGAATACCAATACGACAATACAACGTGACAAGAAGTAACCAAGGTATCGAGATAACCCTTCAAATATACAAGAGTACAAGTACAAGTTTATACACAAACCTCTGGCTTTAGCATAGAAACAGTCCAACAAAACTTCAAGAGTTCAAACCGTAAGGCGACCAACGTATTAAGGTCCTCAACTTGTACACAAATATATATAAACTTAAAAATACAATTAAATAACTTATTTAACTTCTATTAGCTCAAAAGTGTTAACGTAAAACAGGATCATAATCACAAGTAAACCTAGCATGTACAAATACAACTATGCTCCCAAAACAGTGAATCTGTCCAGCCTGGTACCTCAAGTCGCAACATTGTTTTGAAAAGAAAAAGGGCATCTGGACAGGGCTTGTCCTATGTTGCGTCCCATATTTCGAATCCATAATAACTCCGTTAGAGTTTTACATAAACATAAGAGTTATAGGTATATGAATTAGCTTTTCAAACCATATTTATTCACTGTAAACGAAGTTCTAGAGAACGAGATATACTTTAAATACTAAACACTACCCAGCTCAGAAACATATTTCATCACTTACCCAAAAGAAGGGTGTGTCTCGAATTCCAGCCAAAAGGACCAAGTTTTTCTCTTGTGATTTTGTGAGTAATATGGCTAGAGAAAGTTCTCCAGGTTTCCTAGAGTTAAGGAACACGAAATGTTATAGAGGAGGTGTGAGAATATATGATATAAAAGTGATGTTTATCACTTATAGATATAGATGAAAGCTAAGTTGGTAGCCCAAAAGTAAAAATGTTGGCTGCCCAAAAGAAGAAAAAAAATGGCTGCCCAAAATGTATACATATATACCTATATGTATATACTTCACCTCCCTTTAGTTATAAGTAATTCTAATTAGAATATTACGTAAATATCTCAATACAATCCCTTAAATTACGATCACAATTTATGTTAAGCAAGTCTGCAAATATCACAAAATTTCAAGTTCCCAAAATGAGAATAAAACATATTGTAGTAATTAAGCAATGGTGTATTGACATGCGACTCTTGGTTAGTATTTAGGGGTGTTACAATGTTGATCTATTTACAGCTAACGGGATCTGAAAACTACTTAGTCTGGAGTCGGGGAATGCAAATTGTGATTTTAGGTCGAAACAAATTGGGGTTCATCGATGGATCCTGTAAGAAGGCTAACTTTGGAGTAAATTTAGAGGATCTTTAGGAACGCTGCAACGCCATCGTATTGTTGTGGCTTATGAACTGTGTTTCTAAGGATCTCCTTACTGGTATTGTGTATGCCTCAAGTGCAGTAGTTGTATGGAACGATCTGAAAGAACAATTTGATAAGGTAGATTGCTTGAGAATTTTCCAGATCCACAGAGAGATTGCAACTGCATCTCAAGGTAATGATTCTATAGCTACTTATTTTTCGAAATTGAGAGTTCATTGGGCTGAATTTGATTCCCTGGCATTTATTCTTGAATGTGCTTGTGAGAAATCTCGTGATTTCATCAATTTCATGCAATGCCAAAAACTTCTTCAGTTTTTAATGGGCTTGAATGAAACTTACGAACCAGCTCGTGCTCAAATTCTTATGACGACTCTTGTCCCATATGTGAACAAGGCTTACTCTATGTTAGTTGAAAGGGAGAGCCAAAGGGCCATTGTTGGTACTGTTCCCACTACTGAGATAACAAGGATGGCTGCCTTGATGACTGATGCATCGATTTCCTCTTCAAAGCCAAAGAAAAACTGGAACCTGATATGTAATTTTTGCAAGAAAAAAGGGCACTCTAAAGCTGAATGCTATAAAATAGTAGGCTATCCTGCTAATTTTAGTTTCAGGTTCAAGAGGAAGATTTATTCAGCAACTGCTCACAATGTTTTTGTACCTGACAAATGGATGATGGAAATGGGTGATATAGCTCATAGACAAGGTCCACACAAAGGGGAAAGACCACACACGCAGATGCCTCACCTCACTCTATCTCAGTATGATCAGCTCTTGAAGATGCTAGACAAAGACACCACATCAGCATGCTCAGCAAATATGGTAGGTATTGTCCATGTTTGTTCAGTTAATACTAGTTCTCAGGAGTGGATTGTGGACACCGGAGCTGCCAATCACATGACCTATGACTTAGATTTACTAACACACATATCCACAATTCCTTCTAATGTGCCCAGGAAGGTACATCTGCCAAATGGTAATGTGATTGCAGTTTCATATGTTGGTTCTTGCTAGATAGATATTGGCAGAGTTATTAATAATGTGTTATGTATACCTGACTTCAAATACAATTTAATATCAGTCTCTAAGATCACTAAGGAGTTAAAGTGCTCTGTTTTATTTCTTCCTAATTTTTGTGTGTTCCAGGACCTCTCCGCTGGACAAGTCAGGGGGATTGGTAGGGAACGAGATGGACTTTACATGTTTTCTCCAGGACCTCACACAAGCACAATACCATCTAGCAAAGGGTTGTCTATCAAAGCTGACAACATAGATGTGGATTTATGGCATAGAAGGCTGGGACGCACCTAGCAAAATAATTAGACAAATTTTTAGTTTACCTGCTCTTCATAGCTTGCAATGCTCAGATACTTGTTCTGTTTGTCCATTAGCTAAGCACACTTGATTGTCATTCAATATGAGTACCACTAAAGCCTCAACTGTCTTTGATTTATTGCACATTGATGTATGGGTCTCTATCATGTACCAACTTTTGATGGCAATAAAATAATCCTCACTATTGTTGTTGATCATTCCAGAATCACTGGTTGTTTTTACTAAAGTTGAAGTCTAATACTGTTGTAGTGCTAAGACAATTTCTCCAAATGATTCGTACTCAGTTCAATGCTAAGGTCAAGATGATTAAGTCATATAATGGAAGTGAATTTGTTAATGCTAATTGTTCTGATTTATTTCATTCCATTGGTATTATCCATCAGAGAACATGTGTTTACACACCCCAACAAAATGGGGTGGCTGAAAGGAAACATAGACATCTCTTGGAAGTGGCTAGATGTATCAAATTTCAGGGTAGTATTCCTATAAAGTATTGGGGTCACTATGTTCTCAATGTTGCTTATCTCATTAACAGATTGCCATCTATAGGTATTAAATGCTAAGAGTCCTTATGAGGTTTTTATGGGAGGAAGCCCAACCTAGATCACATAAGAACTATAGGGTGTCTCTGCTATGCCAAGAAGTTGTCAGTCATTGATAAGTTTGACTCCAGAGTAATCAAAACAGTCTTGATAGGTTATTCTGCCACCTCAAAGGGATATGTATTGCTTAATCTCACTAATTCTGCATTTTTTGTCAACAAAGATGTTGTTTTTCAAGAATCCACCTTCCCATTTCAGTCTCATTCTACTGATGAAGGTCCTCTATTTCAACATCATCATAACTTTGTGGATCCCTTTGAGATGAGACCTACTGTTGCACTTCCTGCTGATTTTGTTGTTTTTTATGCTCCAAATCAACTACCAGTGTCAGTTAATCCTCCACCTGTTGAGGCCTTGAGACATTCAGCTAGGATCAAGAAGCAACCTGCATGGATAACTGACTTCATTACTGCTTCTGCCACCCTTCCTGATCAAGCTTCCTCAATCCTCACATATCCTATTCAATCCTACCTATCTTATGATTCCTTACAGCCCTCCTACCAATCCTCTCTTGCAGCTTTCACCTCTGTGTTTGAGCCTAAGACATTTCAGGAGGCTTCTATTGATCCTCTTGGATTGAAGCAATGCAATCAAAGATCAATGCCCTCCAAGACACACATGAGAATTAGTTTCATTGCCTCTAGGGAAGGTTCCAATTGGTTGTAAATGGGTTTTCAAAATCAAATACCATGCTAATGGTGAGGTGGAGAGGTATAAGGCTAGGTTGGTGGCAAAAGGTTATAATCAACTTGAAGGACTGGACTACCATGAGACTTTCTCCCATGTGATAAAGATTGTCACTGTTAGGACTGTCATGTCTATAGTTGCTTCTGCTGGCTATTCCATTGAGAAAATGGATGTCCACAATGCTTTCTTGCAAGGTAATTTGCATGATGAAGTATACATGCACCTCCCACAAGGTTTTGCAAGTCAGGGGGAGCAATCTGGCATGACTTGTAGACTTATCAAATCCTTGTATGGATTGAAACAAGCAAGTAGGGAATGGAATGAAAAGCTGACTACTGTATTAGTTCAACTTGGCTTTACTCAAAGTTATTTGGACTACTCTTTGTTCACAAAAAGGCTTGGAGAAGATATTGTTGTTATTCTAGTTTATGTGGATGATATGTTGATCACAAGCAACAATAGGAAACACATTCAATCAACTAAGAGAGACTTACACCACACCTTCAAAATGAAAGATCTTGGAGAGTTGAAGTTCTTTTTAGGAATAGAATTCTCTAGGTCATACAAAGGCATCTTAATGAATCGGAGAAAATATGATTTGGAATTGATAGAAGAGCTGGGGTTAAGTGGTTCAAAACCAGCTTGGACACCTTTAGAGTTCAATCAAAAGTTCACAACAAAGGAACTTAATTAACTCACAACAACTTAGGATGATGATCTTTTAGAAGATAAGGGAAAGTACCAAAAATTAATTGGAAAGCTTTTGTACTTGACACTAACTAGGTTGGATATTGCATTTGTTGTTCAGATTCTTAGTCAGTTCATGCAACAACCCAAGAAATCTTATTGTGAGGCAGCCTTAAGATGGTTAGATACATCAAGAGAGAACCTGGAATGGGAATTCTGATGAGTAGTGATGGTGATAACACATTGACAACATATTGTGATGTTGATCGGGCATCATGCCCTAACACCAGAAAGTCAGTAACATGATTCCTGGTGAAGCATGGAAAATCTCTTATATCATGGAAGTCAAAGAAACAAAACATTGTCTCGAGGAGCTCTGCTGAATCAGAGTACAAAAGCATGGCCTCAACATGTTCAAAATTGGTATGGTTAATTGGATTGTTCAAAGAATTGGGAGCAGACACAAAGAAGCCTGTTAATTTATATTATTGTGATAGTAAGACAGCTTTGCAGATAGCAGCAAATTCAGTATATCATGAGAGGACAAAACACATAGAGATAGATTGTCACTTCATAAGGGAAAAAATTAAGCAGTGATTGATACAAACACACCACATCAGTTCTAAAGAGCAGCAGACAGATATTTTAACCAACATTATTGAGGACACAACATGAACATTTAGTATCCAAACTGGGAGTGCTAAACATCTTTGCACCTACCAGTTTGAGGGGGAGTGTTGAGACTGGCATAACTTGAGCTGATATCAGCAGTTAGTTAGAATATTAACAGTAGTTAGAATGCCAACTTGCAAGTTCAGCTGTGTAGATTAGCATATGTGTGTGTGAGCTGTATGTTAGTTAGTTACTAGATATTTTCTATTCAATTATGTAATTGTATAAATACAGAGTAGCTAGAACATTTTGTAAGATAATTCATTCTCTTCAATGAAACAGTAAATTTTCCCAATTCTCTCTCTCTATCACACTGTTGCAGATCATGAAATCCTCCATGGATTCTCCAGTTTAGCTTCATTATTTTCACATTCATAATATTAATTGATATATAGTCTTGATATCTTGGGTCTTAAAAATGTTTTGGATATGTGGAGGGCAAATACTGGAAAAAAAATTATTAGTTCTTAATATGTTAAATGTGACAATATATTTTTGTAATATTGAACAAATAAAAATGAACGAAACTAGCAAATACGATTTTTGGCTTGTACTTTGTGTTATTATTGAGAAGATGTGATCCTTTCTCGGTACAAATTTTCTACTATCGTGAAAATAATTTATGACCAATATAATAATAATAATTAAAAGAGACTTAGGTTGGCTAGCATTTAGCCTAGGCGTTACAATGTGAGCAATAAATATATATATAACGTGCATGTTATCAACATGATTGGTCAATGCATTTATGTTTACTCTTTATGTCTAAAATCTAACTAATTGCATTTGCATTATATACTCTCTTCTCTGTTAGAGTGTTACTAACCAGTGTAATTGATATATCACTACGTAAATTTGATCTCAAATCTGAATGTGTATATGAATTCATATGTTGGATATTTCGAAATTTCAAGGTATTGCTATGTAATATTTGACTTTAGATTTTATTAGGTTATTTATTCGTTAGTGTTCTATTGCCAACGTAATGTAGAAAGATTATTCTAAAAATAGACACAAATTTAATTATTTTAAGGTAGAAATTATGAAAATCTATTAGACATATTTTATCTAATATTATGAGTAGGTATTCAATTTCAAAAGTCTCAAATTGGTTTCGATCTTGTTTCGTAGTGAATTTATGCATTTGAATACTTTTAAGAATGATTTTTTTTGTTTGTAAATTTAACTTAACTTGTACCTGAAACAGAGAAAAAGGATATCCAATTAAAATTCGGACATTTTTTTTTCTATTTTTCGCTTAAATATGCTTGGTAGATACTAAAATGGAAGTGAAGTACAAATATGCCTTGAACAGGAGGAGGAAAAACCTTTCTTTATTAAATTCACCAGTCTAAAGTGAAGAAGTGATTGATTCCTTAATCATTAAATTGCGTAAAAAAATAATACTAATAAAAAGACTATTTTATCGCCAACGCATCTCTTTCTTTCAATCGAATGTCATAACGCCCCCAAAACTTTGTTCAAGTGGCAAAAATTGAGGGAACTCGTAGTTCATGTCATATGTTTGAATCCTACATAATAAACTTGATATTTCAAGTGGAGAAGGATAGAAGGACGAATCGATAATTTCCGAGTTTAAAAAAGGAATGTACGTAGGTGGTGAAAGGAATTGATAAACCAAAAAGGAAAAGGGGAATGTCTTCATCGTTGGGACAGAAGACTAGCTAGTAAGGCCGGTTTGGTCGGTCATCAAGTGGACCGTCACCACATCAGCTCCACAAACACAACTTTGTTTAACCTTTATGTAATGACTACACTAACCTTATTATTTTTTTAAAAATACTCTCATTTTAATAATGAAAAAACGACCTCTTCACCTCATTCTTTTTAACTTTTCTAAGAAGGGATGATTCTTTGAATGACGAAAAGAAAAGGCATGAAGAGTGCAAAAAATAATAATTTTAAAACATAATTTTTCCATGTAGAATTTTATTAATATAACTCTGATAATATTTTAGTATAAATCTAAAGATGTATTAGTAATATTTTTTTTCTTCTAATTACTAAATAGAATGGTGAACGTTTGACAAACAAATCACAAACAAGAAATGAATTTTAGCCATCATATATGCAACTTTTGAATTTTCACATTGTCCGTTGAATGAATAATTAACCAATATTGTGAATTTATACAATAATGTTTGACTAGAAATAAAATTCAAAATACTTTATTGACTCATATATAATACTATTACAGAAACACAAGAAATAAACTAGTAGTCAAAATTTCTGTAATTTATAACCGTTGCAATAAAAAAGAAAATAATGTATAAATTAGGATGAAAGGAGGTGTTAAAGCTGAAGAGCTAGAAATCAAGTTATTATTATATGAAAAAATTACAGAAATCCCACCTTTTAGTTTACTTATTACCATTATTCCTTATAAGTTTTACAAATTTCCGAAATCCCTCATTTTCGCGCATCAGATTAGTGTATCTCGCGCATCAGATTAATGTATCAGCGCTTATATTATTGTATCTCGCGCATCAGATTAGTATATCATGTATAAAATGTACATCAGATTAGTGTATCATGTATAAAATGTAATATATCTTACTTAACGATTAATGTATCTCGCGCATCAGATTATTGTATCAACGCTTATATTATTGTATCCGTTTGAGGAATTTTTGTAATTATAAACTTTTAAGGGATAGATTGTAATTTTGCCTTAAAAGTATGTGATTTCTGTAATTTGCCCTTATTATATACTAGAAAGCCCAAATATAGATGAAGTTGTAATAATAGGAGAAGTGTGTGGAAAATGTTTTTTTTTTTTAAACTAAATCTGAATCGCACTCTATCGGTTCATTTGGGATGACGCCCCATAAGTATTTTTTCATACTCATGGCTCGAATTTGAGATTTTCGATCCGACGTTAAAAATAGGGTAAAGCGGGGAAGGGGCAACATTTGAACAAAACAATTCGCCAATTGCGAGTGGCCTGCCCCACAGCACAGCCATCTCTTGAGTGGCCCACTCCTCTTCTAGTAGCCAAAAAAAGAAGAAGAAAGAAAAGCTTCCTCTTTCCTTTCTACTGCTACTAAATACCAACAATTTCTGCACAATCTTTCTTCATTCTCTCTCTCTCTCTCTCTCTTTGATTCACACTTTTTCCAAGTTCAAAACAAAAACAAAAGCTTCACTCCAAAAAGCAAAGCAACTAAAATCAAATCAAAATCCTCTCTCGCGCTCAGGTAAGCACTTATCATTTACTCTGTTTTTCTTTTATTCTATCGATTGATAGATCGATCTCTCTGTTATTATATATTTTTGTGTGTTATTATTGCCTATATGTTTGAATCTGTGAAGTTATATACAGTTTTATTTCTGTGCGAATTTAATTAGCTTCTATACGAAGATCTCATTTTAGTTCTCTGTGATGATTGAACATCGAATTCATCTCACCTTTTAAGTTATCTCGATTTGTGTTCTCTGTCTTTTTTGTTTTAATTTTATTTCGATTTGGATCGCTGATTAGCACTGTGCTTTTGCGATGATCTCGAGGAAGTTAAACTATTAAAAGCACCTCTTTATTCGTTATGTGATGATTTGATCTTCATCTTCTTCGTAAACTAATTGATCGTCTTACTTGGCGATGCATCTTCTGATTATGTTTTACTTTTGTTAATCAAAGAAGAAATTATTAAAATTCTGTAGATTAACTTTTTGGCAATTTGTGGTTGAGAGGTTACATCAATGGTGGATTTGATCATATTCATAGTGATTGATCAGTAGTGGATGATGTAGAAATGGTAAATTTGAGATTCTTACCTGGAAGATAGTGACAAAATCATTATGTTGTGCTCTACTTGCGTTGTTTATGCGCTTTTTTGCCTCTCGAGTCACGCCTTTTATTTTGTTTGTGTTTTTTGCTTTCATTTTTCCCTTTAGATTACTAATTAGGTCCTCCAGGAAGGAGGACATGCTAGCTAGCTCAACAGTAGTTTTCGTCAGAGAGATCGGAATATAACCTGCATTTTGTCGCATCAACAACCATCTTTTTTTCAAATGAAAATCAGTGTGATTTGAAATATGAAGAATATCCATCCGCAGATTACATTTGATTCCATCGATTGATTTCAATTTATTTATTTGATTTTGAGTTATACAAAACTAAGAAAGTAAATAAAGTCTTTTGAATTTTGTCATTAACCTGAAAAAATTATCAAATATATTTCTTTTTATAACGAGAAAAAAAAAACTAACGAATTGAAACGGATGGACAATACTCATGTATTCATTTTAGTAGATACTGTAGTAGTTTTCATTTGGCTAAAAAAATTTCATTCAATTGCTTCGTCTCACTGTCGTGGAGTAATTTGAGCGAATCTGTTTCTACTTTTCAACTCATTATTTTGACTGTAAAGTTCTGACTCCGTGACGCTCAAGACTCGATTAGTTTAAAATTTATTTTATTAAATTCACTAAAAGGTTGTTGAATTTCGAAGAAAATAATTAATAAAGGTGGAATCCGAAGTAAAAATTTGGTAGGGTGTGTAAATAGAAGTATAATACTGAATGTGATATTTTAGTACTAATATTTAGATTAATTATATTGATATTACTATTTTCTTTCAAATGATTTGATTTATTGTATTAAATAAATATGATTTATTGGAATAAGAATAATACTCAATAATTTTATTAGAATGTAAATAAGTATCCTGCATTATTAAATGTCATGTTTTATTTCGTATAAATATAGCAGTAAATAAAATGTATAACTATAAGTCTAAAACTGTATTAATTATAAATAAAAAATGAAACTATTATCAGAAATTAAATAATATTAAAGCTACTACCTATATTATTGTCTCTAAAACAATAGACAATAACTTTGCATCTGAAGTAGGTAGAATATTGTATTTGTTGGATCTGTGACGGTGATGTTCTCGCTATAGTTATTTACTTTGTCATATACTTTGAATATTTTTAATCGCACACTTATAAGAGTTGTTTTAATAGTAAGCATACGAGTTGCTCGAATGATAAGCATTAGCAAAGATGGAAACTAAAGGAAAAAAAGAAACTCACTTGGCCTACCTAACTATAGTGCTTTTTCGTTTTACTAAATTTGCCGTAGTAAAAGGATAAATCTTTTGTTATTAGTATTTACATGTTGTAATCCTGTTTGACAATTTAAGGTAAAAAGGGGTAAAATTTTGGGAATATAAGCTCCATTATTAATTGTCATCCTACAGGGAAGCCACGCTGTAAGCAACAAATGATGACAAGAAGTAAGAAAATGCCAATTGCCATGTTTAGGATGTTTTAGTATCTGTCCCACTTAAATATTCGTGCACGTCATGATAGAGTAATGCCATCATGTGGTTTGGGTCCCTGAAGAAAAGTTCAATTAAATACTCCCTCCGTCCCATTTTATATGAGGTACTTTGATTTGGTACGGAGTTTAAGAAAAAAAGAAAGACTTTTAAAACTTGTGGTCCAAAATGAATGATAGAAATTTGTGTGGCGGTAAATCATTTCATTAAGGATAAAATAGATATTTTATAGTTAGATTGTTACTTTATATAGAAATGTGTCATTTTTTTTGGGACTGACTAAAAAGGAAAGTGAGTCATATAAATTGGGACAGAGGGAGTAATACTTTTAGCTTATACTATAATAATAATTCAAAAAGATAAGATGACAAGTCTCAACCTCACTAGTCACCTGTTTATTTTTTCTTTTCTGTAGAGCCAGTTGTGAGAAAAAGGTTTAAAATAGTCCTTCATGTTTGAGTTAAAATTTAAAGTTATTTTTTAGTTTTCACATGAATCATTAATAGTCCCTCATGTTTGCAATATTGGTGCATTTTTTGTCCTCCTCCAAAAAATTTCCTTTTTTTAACATTGATTTTATCCATAATTTATGTATGGAATGTTCAATTGTCATTTTATATATTTAATGGAAATAATAACTCCATGTGAGAAGTAAAGCACATTATTTTGTTTAGTAGAAATCGTATTGCAGGTAAAGTTCAGAGGTTTATCACGACGATTTCACGTGCAATAGTATAAAATTTTCTTTTCTTCCAACATCATATGTTAAAGATGTTCTTAGTTTAGCTGTAGTAATATTTCTACTCAACAGAATAAAATGTTCTACTTCTCACCTTCTCTCACATAAAGTTATTATTTTTACTAAATATATAAAAAAAACGATTGAACATTCCTTACATATAATTGTGGACAAAATAAATGTTAAAAAATAGGCAAAAGTTTGGAGCCAATATTGCAAATATGAGGGACTATTAGTGTTTCATGTGAAAAGTCAAGAATGACTTTGAGTCTTAATCCAAAGATGAGGGACTATTTTGGGCCTTTTCTCGAGCCAGTAACACTTTTGTTTTTGCTTTCACTTTTTGGTTCATGACCATTAAATCCCTCTTTACCCCGTCCGATAAAGGATAATCGGAAACAGAAAATCTATTTTGTGTAGCCTTTTGGTTGTTACCTCCTTGCCTTTGCTACTTTTTGCTTTTCTGTTTTCCTAATAATAAAAAATTCAATCACCTCTCTTTGATTTTATTATAGAATATCTATAGTCAAAGAAATAAAATTCCAAAGATTTTAAAGTAAGAGAAGAAGTCGCATTATCATTGTGATGTGAGAGCTATCGGCTATTGCATATGAAAATTTTAATGCCACAGCTTTACGAAACCATTGAAAATAACTTTATGATTTGGATAAATTATAAGCTATGTCCAAATCAATATTATTTTCCTATCTTTAATTTCCTTTGCTTCTTAAAATATACTTAATTCGTGCAATACTTGTATAACATGGACTCGAAATTATGTGCCAGTATTTTTTTATATACGCCAAACTATACAGCTAACGTTTCTTTTTATTTTCCTTTCCCTTTTAAGTTGTAAAGTTTGTAATATATTCTACAGCTAAATAAGTTACTAGAGAAGTAAATAATGTTATTGTGAATTAAGTGGAGACTTTTTAATTAGTTCTTTACCTTACCAACTTAGCTGTTTTCATCAATCCAGATACTTTAACAACTTCACAAGGTGAGATTATTTTGAGATGGAAGCAGAGACAACAACCACAGATGTACCAGTGGTACAGGTTTCAGAAAAGATAGAGGGCAAAGAAGATCTTATTAAGGCAATGCTCGTTACTTGCCTTTTTTACTTTACTTTACTTTCTTTAATGGTTCTGGTGATATTTTGATATTTATATCCATGAAATAAATGGGGATCAATCTTATTTTCAAAATGTCCCGAAACAAAATGTAGGTTATTTCTTTCTGTCAATGCTTAATTTCGAGTAGTGCCGGTAAAATGAGCCCATATTTTAGTGGGTTGGGTGAGTGATTTTTTACATGGGTAAAATATGGATCAGTGGCGGAGCCAGAATTTTTAATAAGGGGTTTCAAAATTTGAAAAAATAGGGGGTTCGACATCTACTATAGATATACTTAAAAAGTTATTTTAACTAGTATATATTATATAATTTTCAGCCGAAGGGGTTCATCCGAACCCCCTAAAGTATGGTGGCTCCGCCACTGATATATTCAACCCATAAAAATGTGGGTAAAATATGGATTAGCCAAATGGATTAAACTTCTAACTTTTATTCACTCAAAATTCATGACATCACTAAAAATAGTGCAACTTTTCTTCCTTTTTATGTTATTCTATAGAACTAATTAGTCTTCTCTATAATTGAAAAGGTGATGTCATTGACCCTCCAAAAATATATATTTTAAATGTACATTTCTTTTGTTAATTATAATTATATTTTTTTTATTTGTTTAATTTTATATTGGATAATAAATAATAGTGTAAAATAAGTAAATCATGTATTAGTATTGACATTGCTTAAAGTGCATTAAGCATGTTTTAGTCCTAAAATGCAAATATTCATTTACTTTGAAATTAAAAATATTTTCATTTTGTTATTACATAAATTTATTTTATATTGAAAAGTTATAGGATTTTTATTTTATTTTTATGATACAATAAAACTAAATTAAACATTTTCAACATTTTTCATCTAAAAAAAGACTAAAATATTTTTTCCTTATTGAATTCTTAAGTAAAGTACTAGTTTACTTATGAAAATATGAGTAAATATGACTAAACTAGTATTTTACCTAATTCATTTATTATCCTATTATTTTTTATCCATATAAAATATGAGCGGGTTGAAATATTACCCATTTTCAACCCATCCATTTGCCACCACTAATTTCGAGAATCTAGAATCGTAGTAGCAGAAACCTCTTAATTTGCATACTTAATCAAACTACACATCCTGTCAGTTGCTTGATCTATTGGCATTCCTTTTTAATATGTTGGGATGGGAATAGTAGGCGTTATGCGGAAGCTAATAGTTACAAACTTTGAAAGTTGATTAAAAAAGAAAAATTTTTTGATATAGTTTGATCAATTAAACTACATATGAAAATTAATACTTATAAAAAATATAAAAACTATTGAGAGAATAATCTCTACCTAAAAAACTTTTTTTAATGACTATATTGTGGATACTATTGGAGGGGAAGAAAGGATCGTCCAAAACTTCTTCTCTAAGAAAATGATAGATATATAGGAGTTCTTTCCCCAAGAAAACCTTTTTGATTTAAAACACAATTGTGTAGAATCCAACTAAGGTAGGAAATTCGGTTTAAAGTGATTATGGATTCAACGTTTTAGATGTAATTAGGATGGTGGCACTGGAAACAACAACATGAATTTACTGCACTTTTGTCAAATATGATGCGATAAATAGTGTATGACAAGCTTAGTTTTTTCTGCTCACTGCATATATTACATCAACTATGGCGAACAATTTGCTTAATTTCGAGTAAATCATTTTTGTTCCTTGGTGCCTTGAACTGCCACCCCTTTTGCTCCTTGGTGCCTCGAACTCGCAACCTTCGGGTTGAAAGTGAGGGATGCTTACCTGGTTTAAAGTTCAATAAACTATAATTGAATATACGGTTAAGAAATTCCTTTTTCCTCTTCCTCATCTTCTATTTGGATTGCAGGTGTCCAATGGCGAGATAGAAGTTCAGAAGGAGCACGAAGAGTCTGCTTTTGATGGAGAGTTTATAAAAGTAGAGAAGGAAGCTTTGGAATCAAAGGATGGTTCAGATGCTGCAGCTGAAGCTTCTCCTGCAGAGGGCAAAGTGTCTATAATGGACCGCAGCTCAAATATTTCATCTTCTAGCAGAGAATATCTTGAAGCAGAAGAAAAGGCTAAAGAACTTGAGCTTGAATTGGAAAGAGTTGCTGGTTCATTAAAAGACACTGAATCTCAAAATGTGAAGTTAAAGGATGAATTGTCGCTCACAAAAGAGAAGCTGGACGAAACTGCAAGGAAATTTGAAGACCTTGAACTTGATCACAAGAAATTGAAAGAGCAGATTGCAGAAGCAGAAAATAGATATAGCACTGAGCTTAATGCTTTGCAAGAGGCGTTGCAAGCTCAAGAATTGAATAACAAGGAGCATGTTAATGTTAAGGAGGCCTTTGACAGACTTGGCCTCGAGTTTCAAAGCTCAAAGAAGAAGATGGAAGAGCTTGAACAAGAGCTGCAGGCTTCTGCAGGTGAGGCTCAAAAGTTTGAGGAGTTGCACAAACAAAGTGGCTCACTTGCAGAATCAGAGTCAAAGAAGGCCTTGGATTTTGAGAGATTGCTGGAGTTGTCGAAACAGAATGCAAAAGAAGTTGAAGACCAGATGGCTTCTTTACAAGAAGAACTCAAGAGCCTAAATGAGAAGATTGCTGAAAGCCAGAAGGTTGAAGAAGCACTCACGACTACAGCTTCAGAGCTTTCTAAAGTTCAAGGAGAGTTAGAGATCTCAAAATCACAAGTGCAAGATATTGAGAGTAAACTTGCATCAAAAGAAGCTCTTATAGATGAATTAAGCCAAGAGCTTGACACGAGAAAAGCTTCTGAATCTCAGGTGAAGGAGAATATTTCGTCTCTTGAGCTTTTAATATCATCCACTAAAGAAGATCTTCAGGCTAAGGTATCTGAGTTGGAAGACATAAAGTTGAAAATTCAGGAGGAAGTAGGTTTAAAGGAACACATTGAGGGTAAACTGAAAAGCCAGGAAACACAACTCTCAGAGTCACAGGAGGAGCTGGCCAAACTATCTACAGAGAAAGGAGCTCTTGAAGCTGCTGTAGCCGAGCTAAACAATAGTGTTGTCCAGATGAAGGAATTATGTAGTGATCTAGAGGTGAAATTGCAGCTTTCAGATGAGAAATTCAGCAATGCAGATTCTCTTCTTTCTCAAGCTTTAGCAAACAGTGTGGAGCTGGAACAGAAGCTGAAATCATTGGAAGAGCTTCACCTTGAATCGTCAAATGCCATAACTACTGCCAACAAGAAAAATGTTGAGCTCGAGGACATGCTACAAATATCCAATGCTGCTATAGAAGAAGCAAAATCGCAGCTTAAAGAAATGGAGAATCGCTGTGCTGCAGCTGAAGAGAGGAATGTGGAGCTAGAGCAGAAAATAAATCTGGCGGAACTGGAAAGCAATGATACGAAGAGGAAACTAGAAGAGTTCTCTGGGAAAGTGTCTGAACTAAATGCCACCCTTGAGAAGACCCTGGAAGAAAGGAAACAGCTGGATACCAGATTGCAGGAGTATGAGGAGAAGATAGCTCATTTGGATTCTGAGTTGGTCAAATCAACTGCTCGTAATTTAGAACTTGAAGCTGAGCTTAAAAGTGTTGTTGACAAGTGTGCTGAGCATGAAGGTCGGGCCAACACCACTGATCAACGCAGCCGTGAATTAGAGGATTTAATGCTGGTATCACACTCGAAAGTAGAGGAATCCGGCAAAAAGGTGACTGACTTGGAGCAATTGCTTGAAACAGAGAAGTATAGGATTCAGGAGCTTGAAGAACAAATAAGCACATTAGAGAAGAAAGGTGTGACTGCAGAAGCAGAATCCAAGAAGCATTCTGACAGGGCATCTGAGCTTGAAGCAGAAGTAGAGACATTCCAAGCAAAATTATCAAGCCTTGAGGTTGCCCTTGCAGAGACCAAGGAGAAGGAGAGTGAATTGAGTCAATCCCTGAACAATGTGACTGAGGAGAAGAGAAACTTAGAGGATGTCTACAAGAGGGAACAAGATGAGTTCTCCGGGAAAGTTTCTGAACTACAGGCCACCCTTGAGAAGACACTGGAAGAAAGGAAACAGCTGGATACTAGGTTGCAGGAGTACGAGGAGAAGATAGCTCATTTGGATTCTGAGTTGGTCAAATCAAGTGTTCGTAATTTAGAACTTGAAGCAGATCTTAGAAGTGTTGCTGACAAGTGCAGTGAGCATGAAGGTCGGGCCAATACCACAGATCAACGCAGCCGTGAACTAGAGGACTTGATGCTGGTATCACACTCTAAAGTAGAGGAAGCTGGCAAAAAGGCGAGTGACTTGGAGCTATTGCTCGAAACGGAGAAATATAGGATTCAGGAGCTTGAAGAACAAATAAGCATATTAGAGAAGAAATGTGTGGCTGCAGAAGAAGAATCTAAGAAGCACTCTGACAGGGCATCTGAGCTTGAAGCAGAAGTAGAGATATTCCAAACAAAATCATCAAGCCTGGAGGTTATTCTGGCGGAGACCAAGGAGAAGGAGAACGAATTGAGTCAATGTCTCAACAGTGTGACAGAGGATAAGAAAAACTTAGAGGATGTGTACAGGAACTCAATTGAAAAACTAGCTGAAACAGAAGGCTTGCTTGAGATCCTGCGTAATGAATTGAATGCCACGCAACAAAGACTGGAAGGTATTGAGAATGATCTTAATGCTACTGGGTTGAGAGAGAGTGAGGTGATGACGAAGCTCAAGTCAGCAGAAGAGCAGTTAGAGCAACAAGGAAGAGTTTTGGAGCAAGCAACAACTCGAAGCATAGAGCTTGAGTCATTGCATGATACTCTGAAAACGGATTCCGAGCTCAAACTCCAAGAGGCAACTGGCAAGTTTGTTACCAGAGATTCAGAGGCACAAACATTGAACGAGAAACTGAAGGCTCTTGAAGATCAGCTAAAGAGTTATGAGGAGCAGATTGGTAAATCTGCCGAAAGCTTTTCAGCTGTGAAGGAAGAACTGGACCAGGTGTTGGTGAAACTGGCTTCATCTGAAACTGACAATGAGGGCCTGAAAAAGAAAATATTGGAGGCAGAAGATAAAGCTGCAGACATTTTATCTGAAAACCAACAATTAATGGAGACAAATATGCTTCTTAAGAACAGGGTGAGTGATCTTGAAGAACTGTTAAACTCAGCCCATGCAGAAAAGGAGGACAGTGTTCAACAAATAGTTTCTCATATGAACACCATCACAGAACTGACAGACAAGCATTCCAGAGCCTCTGAACTTCAATCGGCAACCGAAGCCCGCATATCAGAAACGGAGGCAAAGATGCACGAAGCCATTCAAAACCTCACCCAGAAAGAGTCTGAAGGTAAAGAATTAATGGATAAGCTACACTCTTTTGAAGCTCTGGTGAAAACATATGAAGAGCAGACTCATGAAACAGCTACTCTGGCTGAAAATCAAAAAATGGAACTAGAGCAAAGCCATAAGAATTTGAGTCATCTTGAAAGCGTTGTTGAAGAGCTGAAAGGGAAGTGTAGCGAGCTTGAAAAGGAGAAAGAAGGACTAACTCAAGAGAACACAAAGCTAAAGGGAGAAGTGGCCTCAAATGACTCTAAACTCAATGACTTAGAAGCCAAAGTGTCAGCTGCATTTGCCGAGAAGAATGAATTAGTTGAAGAGCTTAACTCTTCAAACCAGGTTATACACAACTTAAAAGAGCAGCTTACTTCTGACGGGCAGAAGCTACAACTTCAGGTTAGTGCCTGGCTACTCTTTGAAATGGTATCATTCATACTACTAGGCAATTACTTCAGGTGCATGTATTTACATCTGATAACTCACTATTCTAAAAATATTCACTGTTTACAGTTATCATCCATTTTGGAGGAAAACAACTTGCTCAATGAAACACATCAAACCTCTAAGAAGGAACATCAAAATGTCATAGCACATCTTGATGAACAGTTGAAAGCAATCAAGTCAAGTGAAGATTCTCTGAAAAGTCAATTAGAAATTTTCCAGGCTGAGATTCATCAGAAGTCTCAATTGGAAAGCCGCATCAAGGAGCTTGAAGATCACTTAGGCAGTGCTGAAGCACAAGTAAAAGAAGAGGTAATGTAATTTCTATACAGTTAAATATACATTCTAGAACCTAAATTATTAGCCAGATGCGTGTTAGTAGCATTTTTCAAATATTATATTGCCATCCCAGTAATTTAAATGTTTCTGATTTTTACTCTTCTACTATAGTATGAACATTAAACATTCACTTTTCAAGCTTGGTTACTAATTCATATTTGAAATGTCAACAACACAGAGAAAAGCTATGTCCAATAAGGGATTAGAGCAGGAGGCTACTTTGAAGTGTTCTTCAGAGGAGCTGCAAGCCAAAAGCAAGGAAGTAGTAGTACTACAAAACCAAGTCAAGGAACTTGAGGAGAAATTGAAGCAGAAGGTTAGTTTCTTTCATGAACCGTATTTCCTGGCTATGAACGGAATCTGCATTTTTTAATTCTATAACTTCCTTATCTTTTCAGCTGAATCTACTATTACCATCAGAATACTTCCACATGCTTAACCATTAGAAGAAAGAGGGGATATTGAAACACTGTAATAACTAATAAGTAACTAAATGAACAAGGACATCTTATCCTATTATATTTTTTAGTCTTTTAGAAGAATGCCTGCGTAAAATTATCAAGGATGAGAGCAATGCAAATTATATAATTAATGTGACCATAATGATCATGAAATAGCTCGAAAGATCAATGATTTTCAATTGCTTTTAATTCAAAATTGCAGGATATTATTGGTGGCAGTAGTAATGATCAAAAGGATGAGGTAGAGGTGAAATCAAGGGATATTGGACAAATGCTCTCCACACCAACGAAGCGAAAGAGCAAGAAGAAGTCCGAAGTCTCTTCAACTCAACCATCCTCCAGTGAATCACAAGTTCAACACATCGAAGGATCTTCTGCCCTGCCCCTGAAATTTATTCTGGGTGTTGCTCTAGTTTCAGTGATCCTGGGAATAATTCTTGGTAAAAGATATTAGTTTCAAGGTTTTCCAGTTTTGGTCTTGTTTTTAGAATGGAGTTCTTTTTTGGCTACTTACCCCTTTGTGATTTTTGAAAAGCACTTGGTCATTATTGTTGGCATATTAATAGATAGTTTGGGCTTTAAGTTTGTTGGGGAACTGGTTTTTCATATTTCCCTCAAGTTTATTGATTAATGTAGTTATCAATGTTGTATTTAATTTTGCTCATGAATTTATTTAAGAAGGCGTCGATTGTTGAAGATTTCAGAGTATCAGTTTTTGCCAGAAATTTTTCTTGATGAAGTCATTTTGTTTTACTAAATGAAGGCTTAAAAGTTGAAGCTTTTGGTGATATTGTGTGTTCGGTATGAAGGAAACATTTCCTTTCCAATATTTTCATATTTGGTTGATCAAATATTTTCTCTAGGAAACAAACTTTTTAAAAATGAGTTCCCTGATGAAAGTAAGGAAAACAAGTTCTACTAGTGACATTCCACATTATTTGTATCCTCTCACCCTCTAAAACACATCATCTTTACCTCACCTCCATTGTTCTCATCAGTCTAAATTATATACAAATACTTTTAAGATAATAGTTTTTGCTTATCGATCTATCATACATAAGAAAATAAGCTAGCAAAGCCGCCTATTATTTATTTTTGAACCAACTACTGAAGGTAATAATTCTAAACATAATAAAAGCATAAGTGAATGCAGTTGTCGCTTTTATAATGTTAAAAACTCTCCATCATATAGCGCACATTATATGTGCATTATGTAGATTTTTGTGGATAACAATACAAGGTGTCATTTGAAGTTAATAAATTAAGTTATCACTCAAAAACACTAATAGAAAAAAGTACAAATTAAGGATGCAGAAAGCATATAGCGCACATAAGTATGTATATTATGTTGATTTTTCTTTTTGAGTACTTTAATAGTATAATGTGGAGAAAATGATCAAAATGGTCCTTCATGTATGTGGGTTGAATTATTTTGATCGTTAATATATAGCAGGTGATAGAAATAGTCCTTAATCTATGCAAAATGGGTATTGTTTTGATCTTCAACCCTAAAGTTAACTGTCCTCTGTTAAAAACTAACGACCCCTTCCTTTGCTCTGCCCCTTTCTGTTTATCTCTTAATTGCATCGTCTTTCTAAAATAGATTTAAGTTCAACACTCATTGGAATACTTGGATGAGAAATTCAATGGTACTTATTTGAGCAGCTTGTTTCATTTTCTGATAATGATTTCCGTTTTCTGATAATGGTATGAATGGCAATATTTTTAGAAACTTTGATTGAATTAAAAAAAAAGAGTTATCCATTTGAGGACGATTCATAGGATAAAATTGGTAAGATAATGACATAGAGCAGTAGTAGATCCAAGCTTAAGGATGGATACACCCACAAAAAAAATTATCCATTATTTTAATACTATTAACTTATAATCTCTTTTGAATGAGGCCAGTTAGTTAATTCTATGAAACATGAAATCATCAGGTTTGTGCCTTTTCACTAAATCCGTGTATTTTCAATTTGACCCACAAGATAGAAGTTGCTTAAGAGAAGAAGAAAAAAATATTTGTTTTGGTTGCAAAAATGATGAATGTGTTTGAATAAGCTTCATATAGATAGGGTGGACTATGATCCTCCTATTGAGGAAGAACATACACTGATGAAGAAGAAGAAGAACCAGAAAAGGGGCGGGACAAGCAAAGAGAAGAGAGATGACTTGGGAGGTGGAACGTTAGTTTTTAACAGAGAAATGTTAAATTTCGGGGTTTGGATCAAAATGATACCCATTTTGCATACATTAAGGACTATTTCTATCAAGTGATGTATATTAACGAGCAAAATAATTCAACCCCCATACATGAAGGATCATTTTGATCATTTTATCTATAATGTGCCATACAAAGTTAACAAATTGAGTTATCACTCAAAAATATCATTTGATTAAAGTACAAATTGTGGTGTCTTGTGTTGCCATTCATAAATATACTGACAAGTAGTATATAATGTACATAATTTGGGTAATTAGTAATCAATAAAATTGAGTTATTATATCATATTGAAGACAATTTGTTGAAGGCAATATTGTTATTTTGTTCACGCTTCAAAGCAATGAGTAGAAGATCTCATGAAAGAGTCACCCAAAATAGGATTACTAAAACTTCAATTCGAGTAGTAGACATGTAGATTGGTCAGTATTTTATTTTATTTTAAGAGAAAAGACATAAAGTCATGTTATGTATTTGCATAAAGACACCTTAACTTTGGAAGTGTCATATCACCCCATAAAAGTTTTTAATATTTTTGTAAATGAGTCATTTTAACCCATTTCCTCATCTGGGTTGTTACCACGCACATGAGGCGCGTGATGCAGTATTTTCACTGCCATTAACCAGTTTAAAAGTGCCACGTGTTGCTTTATTTCTTTATTATTAATTATTTAATTTATTTACTTCATCTTCCCCAAATTTAAACTCAAAAGAGCCGTTGGTAGCCCTAAATTTACGATTTCATCTTTTTATCCAAAGCAAGATCAACGTTGGTACTCTCTCTTTGACGAATTCATCATCTTCCCCCAGCGCAATAAGGTAGGAATTCGTTTTATTTTTTAGTTTCCAGTAGAAAGCGTTAATTTGAAGTTTTTTATGGTTTAATAAAAAAAACAGATCGTTATCATATAATGTAGAGCCCTAACATGTTAGACCTTCAATTCCTTGTCCCTCCAAAAATCTTCACCAAGAAACATCAACAATGAGATTATCAACACCAGGAGAAAAAGAGAAGACTTTTCTATATTTTGTGATTTTAGAGAAAGTTGAGAAATAACAAAAGAAAAGAGAAGACTTTTCTTGAAAAGAATAGGGTCGGGTCAGGTTGAACGAATATTACAGGAGTGAGCATCACTCGCGACAATCCAGACGAGGGAATGGGTCAAATTGACCCATTTACAAAGATATTAAAAAGTTTTGTGGGGGATAGAACACTTCTAAAGTTAAGGTGTCTTTATGAAAATACGGGACATCTTTAGTTGTGACTTTATGTCTTTTCTCTTATTTTAAAAGATTCTTATGTTAGTGATGATGACAACGCAAATCATACTAGTTATTCAAGTGATTTCTCATTTGATATCATTATGTTTGAGTTAGATGAATATTAATTTTATCTTGTAATAGAGCGTAATGATAATTTTTGTAAGGTAAAATTTTAGATCCACGTAAATTTTATTGTGGTTTACATTGTGAATGGGAGCATCGGTACGTCAAATCACAACATCTTGTTCGTAACTTGAAAAATTTTAAAGCTCCAATTCCAACAAGTTCCTCTATAATCATATCTTGAACTAATAAAAAATCTTGCAAATAGAATTAGGAAAGAAAACAACCAAATCCTGACAAGACATTGTAGATTTTACATGCTCAAGTCAACCGAGGAACTACATAAAAAGTGTAACTACAACAAAAAAAAAACATTACATAAAATCTAATAAATCTGAACAACTAGGCAATATTTGCAAAATATAAATAACAACAAGAGACCACAAATTAGTCTCAAACGGTCGATTATTTCCTATTTACTTTCAATTTTTCTCTTAAAACATTTCTCTTGTGTAGAGTATTCCTTAGCAAGGACCTTAGTAGATCTCTATTTTCTTCAACTTCATTCATGTTAGACTACATAACATACCCCACATTGTTGTGTGAAGTAGTTGTATTTTTTGTCAATCGTGAATTATTTCTTTGTTCGAAAATCATCTTTCCAACGAAAATAATTACATCCACCATTTGCCTAAAAAAATAAAAATAAAATACGTAATCTGCTTTTTGTTACAACCCCAAAATCTACGACCCGAATTTGCAAGGATCCTTGATGTCTTGACTCTTGATCCTACGGTACTCTATGCACAAACAAATATCTATTTTTTTATTAAAAAAATTGACATTCCGAACTCTTGAGACATGATCGATTTCAACAAATTTAGAAGGAAGAGAGAAAGTTTGAAGATAAAGGAGATGAACTAGGGCAAAAATAGTTGATGCCCATTTTAATGATTCATATAGAGTAGTAATATCATATCTATAGACGACTCAGCCTTTAATGATCGTTAGCGGAGACAAAAAAATTAGGGTATTTGTTTCATCTGTGCTAATCTTATTAGACAGTGTTATTTGGTACCTGTTGCTGGTAAGAGATAACATGTATTTTGTAAAAAAAGTCATTTTCTCAATTTTGGGCTTAAATTTTAGATGCGGTTAGTTTAGTTTAGTTGGGTAGAAATCTTTAAAATGAAGATTTTGTAAGATTTTTGTACTATTCAATGTTTAGGATATATTTGATAGTCAAAGCTTTATCAGATCTGAAAAGGGAACGTAGATGCGACACCTAACTATTTAAGTTTTGTGTTTATGCTTGAATCTGCGTCTCCTACTTTAAAAATCTTGAAGCTACAAAGGAAAAAAAGGAAGTGGCAGTGGTAGTTCACAACGGAATTGGTGATTGATGGGTCTGTTTTCACATGGTGGAGTAACAATAATTATTTTCGGTGAGTTTTAGTTAGTTGAGCTAATATGAGACGTATGTGATTTGAAGGTAAGAGGGGGCTTAAATCTTAGCTGATGAAGACGAAGACTTGGTGGTGGATGAGTGAAGTTCACATGGTGGATTGTAGGTGCCGTCGCGGCCGCCCATGTTGTTGTTGGTGTTTCTTCGTTAAAGAGAGAAGAAAAAGAACGCTAAAAGTTAAAAAAGAAAAAAAAAAAGAAAAAGGAAACATCAAAAAAAAATTTAACAAAAATAGAAAATTAATTTGAGTTGTCAAAAAGGGTCAGCCCAGCCCCACACGACCCAAGTCTCGCGGGCCAAGGAATTTGATGGGCTAGGGCGGGCCGGCCCGACCCTTCATTTGGAAGGACTTGAAAATGCTCAACATAGTAGAAGGGTCGCGGGCTGGGGTGGGCAAGTCCTTCTTTTTTTCTTTTCAAATTTAAAATTCTATGATATCAAGAAAATAAGAAGATTTTCAAATCAAATATGGCAAATAATGGTGTTGTTTTAATAACACTAGCAAAAAATCTAGTGTGATTAGCATGTATCTAGGATACTAGATACGCGAGATACATGTATCTCGTGTAATACATCCTAGATACGCGAGCGAGATAAGAGAGTGACGAGCGAGATGGGAGGGAGGCGAGGGCGCTGGATTTGTCAATGTATCCTAGATACATGTGAATCTACTTGGATAGAGTGTATATAGAATAAATTACACATATTTTTGAGTTCATATATCTCGAAATGCATGCATCTAGACACACTAAAATTCAGTAAGATTTGTAATATTACAACATAACATGTATCTAAGTAATTAATTTGTATAACCTACCTAAATCTCATAGTATAAAGAGTAAATTACATCTTATCCCTACTCTTTTTCTAATTACAATAATCCCTTAAAATTTGTACCTTCCGGATACATTAATTCTAATACAAGAAGAATCTTTCTGTTGCTCTAAAAAGGGAATAAAATCTGAAAATTAATTAAATCCCATAAATTACGCTTATGTTTCTTCTTACTCTCAATCATACAGAGGCAAATCCTATCAAAATGAAGAAATTCAAAATTTCAAATTGCTCCCCCCATCAACAAAGAAACCTTTCAGATTTGATTAAAAAAAATTATCAAAATTTTGGGTAAGCGAGATGATTTATGAAGGATACAAAAGTGATGGAATTGTTGTTGGACAAACGATTTCCTTTTAAATCTTCAAGTTCATCGAAGATCTTTTCAATTTTGATTCAAGATTGTCAAAAAAATTGAGATTCAAGATTATTTCTTCTCCCAGTTAATCGAAGATCCTTTCAATTTTGATTCAAAATTGTTGAAAAAATTTAGCTTCAAAATTCTTCTCCTAGTTTATTGAAGATCCTTTCAATTTTGATTCAAAATTATCGAAAATTTTGAGAAGATACATCATGAATATCTTTGCTACTTAGCATTTTACTATTTATGTATCCTGTTTAAATTGATAAATATTATATTTATATTAATACATTAAATAAATAATTGTTGCCCATAAGATGTTAGATTTGAGATCGATACATTACCGTGTGGGAATTGCTATGTAATTGATACATTTAGTATAAATTCAAATTTACGTATCATATCTAAAAAAATTAGTGCATAATACATTACTATTTATGTATCTCGTTTAAATTGATAAGTATTGTATTTATACTAGATACATTAAATAAGTAGTTGTTGCCCATAAGATGTTAGATTTGAGATCGATACATTACCGTGTGGTAGTTATTATGTAATTGATACATTTAGTATAAAATCGAATTTACGTATCATATCTAAAAAATTAGTACATGATACATTACTATTTATGTATCTCATTTAAATTGATAAGTATTGTATTTTTACGGGATACATTAAACATGTAATTGTTGCCCATAAGTTATTTGGTTTGAGATCGATACATTTAGTATAAATTAGTATTTATGTATCATGCCGGTATAATTTGACGTAGCTATGTATCATATACAAAAATATTATGAATATGATAAACAATGATTTAGTTAAAAAATAGTACTGCACATACATAATAAACATATGATACAAACCCATTAATATAAGTGACACTTTTTATGATTCGTTTTTGTCGTAATTTTCTTCATATTATTTTGTCATGTCCATGTATGGGTGGTTTATTTTGTGTATGAAAAATCACCCCAATATTCACATGATTTTCCTGTAAAAAAAAAAAAGAACTGAAAATAAAAAAGTAAATAAAGAACTACCTCTTGATTAACTTTAAATCATTAACTGGAGAGAGAAAATATTTAAAATTCAAAATAAAGGAGTGATGAAGGTAACTGGTGATGTAGTGGAGTGATTATAGGCATGAAAAATGGAGGGAAATAGTAGAGTTGGAAGATTGTATCTGGAAAGGAGAGAATTTGAGAAAAAAGAGGAATTTTTGTAATTTTTTTAAAATGATAGGGAATAATAGAAAATAGGGTAAGAAAAGATATGTAGTTAGGTAATTTTTGCTAATTTATACACTAGTGAACTTTCAATAAGTTACCCTTAAATAAATAGTGTTGGCACATGGGACGACCCTGCTCAAGCCTCAAGGGCCAAGGGCTTATATGGGTCCGGGTTATAAGCTCTAGTTTTAAATGGACTTGAAAAATCTTAGCTCAATCTTACCCCAATAATGGGTTCAGTTGGTCAACCCGCCCCATGGGCTAAGCCCAATTTGACAGCTCTAAAATTAATAATGAAATAAAAGAAACACTTATAAAGTTAAAGTTTTATTAACCACCCCTCCCATCCCAATTTATGTGGCACTTTTCAGATTTTGAGATTCAAATAAATCTATTTTTGACAGTAAATTTTAATATTTTGAATTATTATTTATCGTGACTTATAGTACTTTTTACGTAGTTTATAAATTTCATTTCAAAAAATTTGAAGATTTCATGCACAAATTTCCGATCAAATTTAAACTGTTTGATTCTAAAAAAAATGAAAAATATCACATAAATTGAGATAGATGGAGTATTTGTTTTTGTTGAGACAGTAAACTACACATTCTTTGTCACTTCAAAATTTAAGGAGTAAATAACGACATTTTAAAATAGTCTAAAGGGTAATAGAACCGCGTGACACATGAATGTGTAATTGAAAAATCGGCGGGGTCTTTTCACAATTTTCTCTAAGTTGTGTTGGTCAAATTTTAGTTTTTAACCATCATGAAATATATCTCTAATTAAAATATTTTTAAAGGATATGTAAGGTCGTCAAGTAATAGGGACATTAGGGAGGATGTAACAGACAAAACAGAATCTTCCACCACAATTATTTAGTAAAGAAAAGGACAGAAATCAATGCAATTAGTATTTTTCTTAAAAGAACAATTTTCAAGAATGATAAACACAATTACATATGTGTAGGGGCCTCCTCAGAATTAGGACCAAAGTGAACAAGAGCACTTCACTTATTAGTATGTCCAATTTCTTATGAAACACTTACAAATTGAAACAACAACAAAAAAAGGCAATCTTAATCGCACGGTTGCCATGCAGATGCAGTCAACAAAGATAAATCCTTCCATCCCAATTTCAAACACCCATTTTCCTCGACCAAAGTATACCCTCTCGGAAACATCCCTAACAATAAACTTGCTTGAGCAGCTGGAGTACCCGATAACGAAACGGGTAAAAACCCGATTCGTTTCATTTCATCGCCCCATCGCTCTACGGGTACTTCCCCGGTCCTCTTGGGCCCACCTACTGCTATAATATTCCTAATTTCGCTACCGAACAACTGCTGTTCCACCGTATGCCTCTCTACACTCTCTTCACTCAATCCATCCCCTAATGCATCAAACAAGGCTGAGTAATAATGCAATGCCTCAACGAATCGGCCCAAAAAGTTTCCTCCGTGACTCAGATCTTGTTCAACGAGTGTGATCAATTTCGGCCTTAACAAAGTTAACAATCTGAACGTACCTAAATCACTCCCTGTGATATCGTAGAGGCAATGGTGCATCCAATTGACAACTGTAGTTTCCCCAATTTTGACTCCGAGTTGATTCAGGTCTGTGATGTGTCCGATTTTGCCTTCAAACGGTTGAAACTCGAACGGAAGTCCGAATGAGTTGGCGAATTCGGTGAGTCTACGGCCGGTGGATTCGAGTAATTCCATGGAGGATCCGACGCCGGTGATTTTGATGGAACGGAGCTTTCTCGATCGAGAGGAGAGGATTTGGAACAATCCTGGCCATTGAAGACCTTGCATGATGTCGAGATCGATGACGTGGACGTGATCTTCACCTTCTAATGCTTGGTAAATAGCTTGATTAGCTGTGTAGTGAGAGAATTTGATGAGCGGGCTTATTGTATTGTAAGATTGCAGAGCGGTGAAGAGTTTTTGGGAATGTGTGAGAGTTAGGGATTTGAGGTTAAGCGGAGAATAAAATCGGAGATGAGAACTGATGATTCTGGCCGATAGAGATTCAGCGAAGTAAGCAGCGACTCGCTCAGCCGATGAGCCGAACGGCGATGAAAGCTCAGCGATTTCCGGTAATAAATTAGCTGCTTCATCGAGATTCTCCATGGCAACAAACTCAGCGCATTGGAGGAGCAAACCGAGAAGGCGAAGGCCGATGGAATCGGCGTCAACGAGCACTAACTCCTCACCTTCTTCTTCTTCCTCCTCGTTTCGGGGCCGTTTAGTAAGAACTTGAAGTTCATCTGAGACCGGAGTAAACTCAACAATTGAGCGCTTAGCAGACATGGAAGATGAAGAAGAAGAAGATGTATTACTAATTGGAATTGCAGATACAGAAGAGAATTGAAGCATGATCATTCATCACATCACATGGCAAAGAAGTAAGAATTGCTAGTAGAAGAAAAAAAAAATGAGTGGTGAGGATAATTAAAAGGGGGATTTGTGAAAAAAAGGTTGATGACTTTTTGGAATTATTCATCTTTGTAAGACACATTGAAGTGAGGTTTTTGTATTTTTGTGTTTGAATCTTTCCTCAAACATAAAATACTATACTCCTATTAATAATAGTACTACTATTATCATAATCCCAAATTCATTACACAATAAAATATATTCACATCTCTTCCAAGGGAAAAATCATAGTTTCCTTGGAATTTAATATCCTCTCTCTTGATTATTAGGTGTTCTAAATAAATTGACTTTTTTTTTGTGGTTAATTTTAGAGTAATATTTAACCTTAATCTAGGAAATTCAAGAAACAAAAAATGTTAGTGAATCCGTTCATATTTACTCAAAAACATAGAAGAATTCATAATAGAATTTCGAGTGAAGCAATTTTACCAAATTCAAAAGGAGGGATCATATGTCGTATTCAAAAACTAGTTGTACGATCAATTTTTTTCATGAACTATTTGGGACAATGAATTAGTTCGATCTAAAACTTGAGATGATGAGTGTAAAACAGAAAAGGATTCATATGTAGTTGTTAATGAACTAAGGTTACCAAATTCTGAGTTATTGATATCAATTTATACCAAATTGCTCCACATATTGTCCCCAAATAACATTTTCTAAACAAATCAGAGCTAATCCGTATTGCTCAATTATAAAAGATCTACTACCGAACGAATAAACAATAAATTAGAGATGGACTAAGTAACTGAAGTTTGAACCGAGCTAAGCCACTTGTAAATTCATTTTTTATTTTATATTAAGGGATTTATATTTTTAATATAAACAACAATTTTAGTTTATTTTATAATATATTTCTCTTACAAAGGAATTCAATTGAATTAGGGAAAAAGGTCTGGAAAATATTTTAATTTTGGTTGAAATTGTTGTTACGATATCAAACTTTGGAAAGGACCTTTTACCCCTTTGTACTATTTAATAGTGTATTTTAAAGGTATATATGTGTCTACGTGGACATCATAAATATTGCATCATTTTAAATAGTAATATGTCCACGTGGGCACTTATATACCTTTAAAATACATTATTGAATAGTGCAGGGATAAAAGGTCCTCTATAAAATTTGATATCGTAACAACAATTTCAATCAAAGTTAAAATATTTTTGAGATCATTTTCCCATTCAATTATGACCTTTCGGATCATATAACTCTGCCACAATGTGGACAAGTGACGAACCCCACATGATGAATAATAATTTCATTGTCATTTTTTATTTGTTAAATTTTGACTTTACACATATATTAAGAAAATATTAATTGGTATAGCGAGTTTATTTTACCTATATTAATCGATAAAATCTTAAATATATTTACTCACTATATTTTAAAAAAATATTAACTTAATGTAAATAAATTGAGAATATAATAGAAAAAAATAAATTGTACTTTCTTGATTTGTCAAAAAATAACAAGTAAAAATGACATCAAATTAGAAAATATTTGACAAGTAAATTGTACCAATTGAAGTATAAAGTTGCTGAATTTTTTTTTTTGTAAAGAAATGCTTGTACTAGCTTGTCACGTCTGTTTCTATACTCCATTTTGCAAACAAATATAATACAGTAGTTATCATGTTACTCCCAAGTAGCTTCAATGCCCCCACGTTGCTTTGTCACTATTATTTTACCCAAGAGGAAAAGTAAGGCAAGCTTGATCTAGTACAATTTCTTTGGGATTCTCGAGGATTTGTTTTTGGGAAATATTGGAGAATCCAGAGAGTGTCTTGGGTGACATTGATGTTTTTTTTCTTATCGATTAGAAAAATGAATTATTTATGTATTATAATTAATACTAATATATTTTATGTATAAGTTCACATATTAAACATGGTGGTACAATTATACATGTATAAGTTATAAAGGAATCTAAAAAAAAAAAATAGAATAAATACTACTCTAATACATAATTAATCCATGCATTGTAAATACAAGAATGATGAGAAGAGCTAAACTATACTAGTTGTAATGATTTGACAAACAGCTACAGAAGAATCAGGTTATCTGCTTGTAATTTGGAAAATTTCTTCTCACGCAATCAATGGCATATTATAGTATTACTCTTCTGTTTGCTTCCTTGTTTGACTAGCCACAAAATGGCCAAATTTTTGCTTCTTGTTTGACTAGCCAAATTTAGTTATTTCATTTTCTATTTTAATATAAAATGAATTTATATTTATATCAAGAATATTATCTCTTATCCAACCGATCAAGAAACATAAAAGCATTAAGAAAAGTTTTGTTTTATCACAAAGTAGTAGTTATCCGAATTTTAAATCTTACTATAACAATTGTTGGTATTAGTTATATAATATTAATGTCATAAAAATGCCAACCAATTGAAGGACGGATAATTTATAGGTATTCTTATATTTTCGATTTATACAGCATCGAAGAGGGCAGCACATGTGACCGCTCAACCAAAAATGAAAGTGTAAATATTTTTGACTTATGGTCACTTGACTAAATAATAATTGCTTTTCATAAAATTACTTATATTCAAATTGTGAGTCAAATTGACTCATTTCCACAAAAAGTTATCAAAAAAAATAGTTCTTATTACATTTTTATAGATTTATTAGTTATTTTTATCAAAAGAAATTGCAAAAACAATCACGTCCACCTAGTGAAATTCTAAGATTACGGGCCAAAAAGAACTAAACTAATGAAATCCAGAAATTTTGTACTTAAACGGCCCAAAAACTAGTTTCCAAATAAACATTTCACAATGAGCATGGCTCAATAAATTTTTTGTAAGCAAAACAAACAGCCAAAATAATAACATTAAGTTTTATAAAGACAAGTCCAATATAAAGTAGTAGTTTTTTTACTATCTTCCCATAGCTACCATAGATTATAAACCCTCTTCATTGTTCTCTTTTTCGATTTAAATATCTATTTAATATACATTGCACATCCTTTATTCTGACTTATACGTCATTATTATAAATATAAATTACATATACATAACTACTCTTTATTACTGTTATTTTTGTTTCTCCTTATCTCTTGGGTTTGACAATTGAACTCATTTAAAATTAGATTAAAACAACCTTGAACATGTTTCAACCAATCAAGAGAGGTGAGTATCTACAGAAACATTAACAAATGAATCGTTTCCCTTTCCGTTTTGTGATAAGCAAATTCAGTCATCATGATTAAAATACCATAGACTAAAGATTATTAATCAAAACAGGTTAACGGTTGCAAACACTGATATATTGTTAAAACTCTTGAGTAACTAACAAATACTCTTCTTCTAAGTTTTTCTTGAGCTTTGCAACTTTGAAATAAAACTGGTTTGGCAACTAAGCTGACAACATGATAGCAAACAAAACTGTTCATTGGATGAAGAAAACATTTTCAACAATATGCACCAGAGGATGCAAATATATCAAAAATAAGGTAATGTTATGTGAATTAGAAGACATCCCTTAATCAAATAAGTGAACTCAATAAACAGCAGGACAGAAACACAATCACTGACCCTAGCTCAAATTACTAATGCCATCCATATCATACATGCAACTCATATCAAATTTGATAAGAGTAACAACTATACTTTCTTGTATGACTGAGAAATCGTAAACCAAACAATGATGATTGTACTCTAAACAGCACTTGCTACAATTTGAAAGTAAATATCCGAACAACTAAATTGCATTCATTCAATCTCAAGAAGAAGAAAGGACTTATCCTAAAGCTTAGAAATGACAAAATAGAATGTAGCAGGAGACAGGTAGCAAGATGTAATTGACTTGCACCATGCTGTTTAATACTGACTATTCATCTATGCTTCGGAAACTTGAACATCCCTCACTTCAATTTTAAGAGAGAGTTCACCATATGAAGCAACACATAAACAATAAGAATAAAAAAAACTGAGAAGTGCACTTCTCAAGAAATATTCCCAAAAGACAAACGGAATTTTGATAATTACATGTTGCAATCCAACCATCAAGCAAACTAGATAAGAAACCAGTTTACTTAAATCACTAAAGGACTTTGGATTGACATCATTCTATGCTTTCCTTGACACGTCCATTGGACATTAATAGGTCAATGCACGCAACGCCTCAGAAAGCAATATATATTACGAATTCAAATTTTCTACAGTTTCAGCTTATGTGTTTTCACTACAACATACCGCGTGTAATACCACAACATACACCTATACACTGGTAAAAGACCTACAACAATCTTAAATTGCAACCACCATACACCAATATAGTGGTAACAAACTAGTTGCACTTATCAGAGATCATACTACTAATTTGGGATTTGTCAAACACTGATCATACTCTAAACAGCACTTGCTATAATTTGAAAGTAAATATCAGAACAACTACATTGCATTCTTTCAATCTCAGGAAGAAGAAAGGACTTCTCCTAAAGCTTGGAAATGACAAAATAGGATGTAGCAGGAGACAGGTAGCAAGATGCAATTGAAATACACCATGCTGTTTAATACTGACTATTCATTTATGCTTCGGAAACTTGAACATCCCTCACTTCAATTTTAAGAGAGAGTTCACCATATGAAGCAACACATAATCATTAAGAACAAAAATTGAAGTCACTTCTAAGGAAACATTAACACAAGACAGACAAATTCTGATCATGTTGCAATCCAACTATCACGCAAACTAGATAAGAAAACAGTTTACTTAACTCACTAAATGACTTTGGATTGACATCATTCTATGCTTTCCTTGACACATCCATCAAACATTAATAGGTCAATGCATGCAACGCCTCAGAAAGCAATATATATTACGAACTCAAATTCTCTACAGTCACAGCTTATGTGTTTTCACTACAACATACCTCATGTAATACCATAACATACACCTATACACTGGTAAAGACCAACAACAATCTTAAATTGTAACCACCATACACCAATATGGTAACAAAGTAGTTGCACTTATCAAAGATCATACTACTAATCTGGGATTTGTCAACATGTTAGGTATACACTGACATACACACAGTGATGTTCATTTCACTCATAACAACTGCAATATTATATTAATCACTTGTAAGAAGTATAGATATAGAAAACATTAGCAATACGAATAACGATTAAAGATAAAACCAGATCTATCATTTCAAATTAAAAGTTGTTTGAACAAGAACAAAACAAAACAGAGCAAATATTCTGAATATCCAGAACAGAAAATTACCAAATTAAGAGCAAACCACTCAAAATCTAAGCTTAGTGAAGAACCAGCGATTTTTCCCGGTTTTGAATCGCTCTTCAAACTTAGCCTTGGCCTCCTTAGCAGCAGTAACCTTCTTATCACGTGACTGAAGGCAATCGACAGTAACGGCTTCCTTCAAATCAACATCCAGTGTGTAACGAGTAGGCATGATGTGGTTGTAATTGACAAGCTTGATGAAAGTCTTGACGCGTGATTTCTTCGCCTGCTTTTTCGCAGAGTCCTTACGGATCACTTTCTTCGGGTACTTAGCTACGCCGGCGACCAAACAATGTCCGTATGGCCTATCACGTGTCCCATCGTCGAACGCTCGAACAATCACCGCTTTCCTCCCGGCGTACTTGCCTTGGAGAACCACTACGGCTTTGTTTGGCTTAAGGAATTTCACCATGTTTCTGCACTTCTCTTTGCTGGTACGACTGACGATCGATGGAACCCTAACTAGGTTTTCGTTCGTTTATATATGATAGAGATTGGCGTTGCTAAGGCCTTTTGGGCCTTGGGTTTACATTTTGGGCCTTGGGTTTAGGTTTACATTTTGGGCTTCGATCTTATATTAACAGGAGAAAATGTAAAAGGAAAAAAATCACACCACTTACATTGGTTGCAATCATTCAAATTTTCTTTCTATTTGCTGTACAGTGTACAAACTACAATGGTATGTTATAAATTTCTAGCAATTGAAAATATAATAGTTAATATTCTAAAAGATCACTCAACTATTAGAATTGATGTAGCAAAGTCATTAAACTTTGTTTTGTATTTGTTGACACCAAATTTTGGTTTGATATTTCTAAAGTTAATACTTTTTAAATAGTTCAAAATACATGTTTTGTCATTTTAATGTAATTTGTTGATAATTATCCTTATTCTCAAAATAGTAGGATTTTTATCGGTTAATTCTGTTTATATTATTTTGTGACAGCCGGTTGAATTTGTTCATTTTTTATAAAATCATTATTTCTATTAAATTGCATTTTTTACATGTTATAGGTTACGTTCATTACATTTTTTTCATATTCATTTTATCTATTACATTTGTTAATATTCATTTTGATATTTTGCATTGTCCAAAAAATCATTCGGATATAGATAAGATTTCATACACAAATATTTTATTAACCGGTGATTTGGACTCATGGTTTTAAGATAGTGATATTGTACTATTGGTAGTTTTCAATTCCCTATTTAAAGAATAATTTGCTCATTAGGTTAAGAAGGGGAAGTGAATTTTTTTTAGGGATAAGAATTTTCAGATTGTTTATTCACAAAAAAAGGATTTTTCATTGTTTATTATTTTTCGGTGAGCTCACCAGAGATCCACCAGTCCATCACCAACAACGACCCTTTGATCTCTCCCTTACTTCCATTTCCCAACAGCCGAACCACCACCCAGAAGACCCAAAACCTTTCCCCTTTCCAGTGAACTGTTTACCAACCAAACTTCATTTATCATTCTTCTCCGTAGCTACTGGTAGTAGCAGCAAATGAACCCAGCAACTCTCCATTCTCTCCGACCAACAACAATCAGCAGCCACCACTCTCCTCCACCAAATCTCTTTTCCAGCTGTCAAACCACCACCTGAAACTCCCAAATCCACCAGCAAACAACATCCAACCAAAACCCCATCAAACCAGACTTCAAACCCCACTAGTCATTTACCAAACCCAACCCCTTTCCTTCACTTTTCCAACATCCAAACATCCCCCAAACCTGCTTGAAATAGCCATCAAAAAACACGATCTCCCGCAGCTCTCAACGACCTCCAAAACCCCACCGCATTTTCTCACGCCCTATCGCCGATGAGCTCTAAGCTTCGACAGACTGAGACACAACTTCAAACAACATCACTCTTCACCGTCAACCAGCAGCTCCAAACCAACACCCACTCTTCTCCGATTGAAGCCACCATTAAATCACCATTTTTGCCTCACCAAACCCACCATCAAATCGCTGCTAGTGCCCTTCCCCTTTTCCTCTTTTCAAGTTTATGTTTGTTTTTGCAGGTCACCAGTAGCTCGGAGCTATCACTCCAACACCACCCATTATCAGCGAACAACAACATCAATGATAGCTGGACAAACCAGCGAGCTCAAAGCTCAGACAGATGCGGCAAAATCACGTCATCAACATCACTCCATCAGTGAACTCTTTCTCCGGCAAAACCTCATAATAATTTCATTATCTTTTACTTTTTTTTTGTCTTTTTATATAATTGTTACTTTATGTTAATATGTTGCAAATCTGCTTTATTTTGATTCTCTTTTATTGTTTAAAATATTGTGTTGTAATATTATGTATTTGAGGGTTATTTTTCTTTTGATCGGAGGAGTTCAAACTCCAATCACTCTTATTTTCTTTTTTACCCAATGATTATTGATATTTTCCAATAGATTTCTTTTTTTGTTTTAGTTTATTATGATCCTATTATATTTTAGTTTATTGTTAGTGATTTACTATTTTGGATATTATATTATTTTATTTATTTTTCATCCTCTGATGACTGCAAGTTGATGTTTGCTTTATTTATGATTATTTTTTTAACTTTGTTTAATATCTTATTTTATTTTGGTTCAATGTTATGTATTTATTTTAATGAATTTTCCAGTGAATTGTTTTGCCCCCGTTTGTTAATGTTGATGCTGTTATTGTTATTATTATTATGTTTACTCATTTTGTTTAAGGTTAATTTTAGATACTTTGTGTGCTTTAGTGAATTGTTGTATTTTAAAATTGGTCAATGAGAAAATCTCTCCGTCAGTTTTGAAGGCATTCCTAATATTAAAAGACAGAAATTTAGTTTATATTTATATTTTGTTTGTTAAAATTGGCCGATGAAGAAATTACCGTCGATTTCCAAAGCCTTCCATTTTATAAGATAGATTTTTATTTTTAAGTTATTATTTGATTTATTCATATTTATTCATTACTAACACTTTTACTAAGTGTCTTTACAGGTACACGGGGTTGCTTCCCATTGAAGTTATTTGAATGAAATTTGAATTATATTATTTATTCATTATCTTGTATATATCGATGTTCTTATATTATTGTTTTATTTTATTATTGTGTATATCGCATGTTTATTATATTTGTATATTATTGTTATTTCCTTCTCAATTTGTAAATATGAACTCAATCGGGACTACAATTGTAGATTTCAAAGGATGCCTAACACCTCTCCTTCGGAATAACTTGAACCCCCCCCCCCCTACGTTACCTAGAATTTATTGGTTTCGTAGATATTTTTTATTAAATTTAATTTATTAATTGGTTTCCTAGTTTTCCTAAAAATTAGGTGGCGACTCCCTTTAAACTCATTTCACCGTTTTTTAAAATTATTTTAACTCTTTTTAAATTGACTATTATTTTTTGTGAGTCACCACGATGTTGCGCCCTTTCACTGGATGTCAACAAAATGATGACTCCGCTGGGGACATAGATGTTCTAACCATTATGGATTCATTTTTTCAAATTGAAAAGGCTATTCTTTTATTGTGTTAGTCATTATATTTTGTATATTTTATTGATTATTTGCATATTGTACTCATTATTTATTCGTTATTTGTTGTATATTGTTGTTGCATTACATTTTTCGACATGCATATAGTATATTAAAGAACGATTTTTGCATAATTGCAGCCGGACTTTTTTATACCCAACCATTTTTCGGAATGATCAGCAATTTATTGGTTCGTCATGCGTCCAATGATTGTCGTGAGTTTCAGCCTAAGTTATCCGCTTTGATTCCCGGTCTTTCAAAAGGCACTCTTGGTAACCTAGTTTTAGAATATTCATAATCCAGTCTAATCTTTATTCAAGTTACAATCTGTTGGAACTACGTTTGACCTGAAACCTGCTTCAACGGGATACGTAGGCGCCATTAGGGCTCGAACATGTTCCCCGTAAGCTTTCCATTATTTCAAGGCGGAAACTGAGACAAAGTTTTTTGAGGAGGTCTCCAAAAAATTTACAAAGGAGATTGTTATTACAAGATTAAATACCAGAGGTTGTTGAAGCTGAAACCTGGACAAAATTTTAAGGAATGCCCTAAAAAATTTCACCAAAAGTGTACTCAGACACCAGATTTATGAGGCATCACTCCGAGTTGGTTTATACAATTTGCATTTATTTTATTTATTTATTATTATTAATTTGTACATGATGTTGTATTCATTGTATATCTTTGATTTTATTTATCTTACATTCCATTAAAAATATTGTTTTAGTTAACATTTTTCTTAAAGTTGGGTTGTCCGCCCTTCAATGTGACTCATTAATTTTTTATTTTTGTTACTTTTTCTTTAATTAATAAAAAGATTTTTTGTTAAATTTGGGTGGTCCGCCCTTCAATGTGACTCACTGATTTCTTCATTCTTGTTAAATTTTCTTTAAATATTAAGAAAGTATTTTTTGTTAAATTTGGGTTGTCTGCCCTTCAATGTGGCTCATTGGTTCTTTATTCCGTTTATTTTTCTTTTAAAAAATTCATTTGTTGTTCAAAATATAGGTTTTATGTCATATCTGAACGAACTATGCAAATCTGATTCTCATCAATGAGATATATAGGTAGCCCTTCTAGGGTTCGGTATTCTTTATTCTTTCAAATTTTTTATTTTTTATTTCTTTTAAATTGTTTATATTTTGAAATCAATTTTTGACTTGGTTGGTGCCAACACAATTCAAGTGTGCATATGAAAAATAATTTGTATAATAGAGAAGATTGGACTTTTGTTAAGCCATGAATTATTTTGGTACCTCTCATTAATACTTTTGTTACACTTGAAAGTATTCTCTTGCATTCATTCAAGATTAGAACAAAACCAGATTCATCGTTTCATGTGCATTGTGTGGTGAGCTTTTGATTAAATTCAATTGTGTTGCTTTGTTGATCTAGAACTTGGCCTAAATGTTTGTTGAGGCGAAATCCTGAGTGATGTTTGATTTAAAAAATGATTGTAGGCATTTTTTGATTCGTTTGAGCCTTTCAAAGCCTACCAAATGACATCAATCCTTGGTATGTCCCACTTTGAGCCTTGAGCATTTTCTTTGGACAACCACATTTTAGTATACTCTTTCTGAGTGTTTATATGCATTATCCCTCTTTTGGCCAAACTTTCTTGAGCACACTAAAGACGTGCAAGTTACAAAAGAAGATTCAAAGTTCAAATTTGTCAAAGACAAAAGTTATCAAAGTCCCTGAAAGTCAAGAATACAAAAATGACTACAAGAGAAAGAAGAAAGAGTTGAAAATTTCCCACAAATTTAAGCAAGAATAATTTTAAGAAAAGAAGAAAGACACTCCAAACAAAAAGGAGAAAATTCAAAAGCGGGAAATCTTAGACAAGCAAAGCTTCAAAAGGAGTTAAATGTGCAAAAGGAAGGAACAACAAAGAGAATCAAATGCTAAAAGCGTACCAAACGTTGAAAGCACAAATTCAGTGCAATGCTCAAGAAATGATTAAGTCACTTTTATCTCAAATGACTATCCTACCCGTCCCTAAGCCTACATTACAAGCTTTTAACAAGCTCTACATGATTTCATTTCAAATGTTCTCACATTAGTAAAGATTTACATGAAGGCCAAATATATGGTATCACAATTGCATGTGTTGAACTTTTTTTATGAGTGTGAGTGTGCTTTTCCAAATGTTCCCAAATCAAAATACTTTAAATGTGTGCATATTGGGACTTTCTTTGTAGTGAGGGCACTGGAAACATGATTTTAGGTCTAGTTCAAAGCCTTTGTTTATAGCAAGATGAGCGAATCTTGTCGTTACTTAAGTACATTTGAGGTACCACTTGAATCCATAGGAATTACCTCGAATTCAATCTCAGTTGAAAGAGAAAGAATTGTGAGAAATTTTTGTACAATACTATTGTTGGCACTAACCAAGTTAAAATATGTTTCATTGTTCATAAAATAAAAATGGGTTGAAACCCATTTTTCAATATTTGTCCATACCAACTTTGTGGACCGTTTCATTGTTGATATTTGTCCATACCAACTTTCTGGACCGTTTCATTGTTGATATTTGTCCAAACCAACTTTGTGGACCGTTTTATTGTTGATACTTGTCCAAAGTAACTTTGTGGACCGTTTCAAAGTTAAAATTGTATTTTTGGGTCGTCATACCCTTCAAAATGACATTTTTTTTAATTTGGATCGGCATTCCCCTCAAATGATATTTTCTTAAATTTTGGGTAGTCATACCCTTCAAAATGTCATCTTTTTAAATTTAGGTCGTCATACCTTTCAAAATAATATCTTTTAAAAATTAATTTGTTATCTCAAATAAAATGATGTTTTTAAAAACTGGTTTGTCATGCCGTTCAATATGACACTTTTTAATTTGTTATTCCATTTCAAATTGACATTTTTTTATTCTTTTCATGATATTATTAAGTTTGAATTGTTGCATTGGTTAATACCTTGTTCATATGAGGCCATGTTTGCATAATTTATGTTGCATAAGTTATATTTGTTACTAACATTGTTATTGAAGATTTTGTGATACACCATTCATATTAGGTTCAAGATTGGGTTGTCGTCTCCCTTCAAATGGCACGTTAAGTTCAAGTTGGGTTGTCTGCCTTTTAAAGAGACACGTTGGATTGTCACCTCGTTCAAAGTGACATGTTATATTCAAGTTCGGTCGTCCGCCTTTCAAAGAGACACGTTGGGTTGTCACTTCATTCAAAGTGACATATTATGTTCAAGTTGGTTGTCCACGTTTCAAAGAGACACGTTGGGTTGTCACCTCGTTCAAAGAGACGTGTTATATTCAACATGGGTTGTCCGCCTTTCAAGGAGACACGTTGGGTTGTCACCTCGTTCAAAGTGACATGTTATATTCAAGTTGGTTTGTCACCTCGTTCAAAGTGACATGTTATATTCAAATTGGGTCGTCCGCCTTTTAAAAAGACACGTTGGATCGTCACATTCCTTCAAGTGACATATCAAGTTCACGATTGGGTCGTCATCTCCCTTCAAGTGACAAGCTAAGTTCAAGTTGGGTCGTCCGCCTTTCAAAAAGACACGTTGGGTTGTTACCTCGTTTAGAGTGACATGTTATATTCAAGTTGGGTTGTCACCTCGTTCAAAGTGTCATGTTATATTCAACATTGGTCGTCCGTCTTTCAAAGAGACACGTTGGGTTGTCACCTCGTTCAAAGAGACATGTTATATTCAAGTTGGGTTGTCACATCCATTCAGGTGACATGTTATATTCAAATGGGCCGTTTGCCTTTCAAAGAGACATGTTGGGTTGTCACCTCGTTCAAAGTGACATGTTATATTCAAGTTAGATTGTCACCTACATTCAAATGACATGTTATATTCAAATGGTCGTCCGTCTTTCAAGGAGACACGTTCGGTTGTCATCTCGTTCAAAGTGACATGTTATATTAAAGTTGGGTTGTTACCTCCCTTCAAGTGACATGTTATATTCAAATTGGATCGTCTGCCTTTCAAGAGACACGTTTGGTTGTCACTTCCCTCTAAGTGATATGTTAAGTTCAAGTTGGTTCGTCTGCCTTTCAAAAGACAAGCTAAGCCGTCACCTCGCTCAAAGTGACATGTTATTCACATCATTCTCCTTTCAAAGAGGTACACTAATTCTGAAAGTAACATCACAGGTATGTGAATGTTTTTCAATTTACAATCAATCATTGCCTTTTGTTTATTATTTTCAGCCCTATCGGCGGGTGTAGAATATTGTTCAAAATCTCTACTGACGTTTCATATTTTTGTTCAATGTTTATCAAACCAAATTTTGGTTCGTCAACTTTGTTTGGCATGATCTCTTTCATCGATCCTAATCAAACAAGGGGGCAAGTTGTTGACACCAAATTTTGGTCTGATATTTCTAAAGTTAATACTTTTTAAGTATTTTATTTTTTAAATAATTCAAAATACATGTTTTGTCATTTTAATGCAATTTGTTGATAATTATCCTTATTCTCAAAATATTAGTATTTTTATCGGTTAATTCTGTTTATTTTATTTTGTGACAGCCGGTTGAATTTGTTCATTTTTTATAAAATCATTATTTCTGTTAAATTGCATTTTTTTTACATATTATTGGTTACGTTCATTACATTGTTTTCATATTCATTTTATTTGTTACATTTGTTAATATTCATTTTGATACTTTGCACAGTCCAGAAATTCATTCGAATATGGATAAGATTTCATACACAGATATTTTATTAACCGGTGGTTTTGACCCACGATTTTAAGATAGTGGTATTATACTATTGGTAATTTTCAATTCCCTATTTAAAGAATAGTTTGCTCATTAGGTTAAGAGTTGGTAGTTTTTTTTAGGGATAAGAATTTTCAGATTGTTTATTCACAAAAAGGGATATTTCATTGTTTATTATTTTTCCGGTGAGCTCACCGGAGCTCCACCAGTCCACCACCACAACGACCCCTTGATCTCTCCCTTACTTCCATTTCCCAACAACCGGACAACCACCCAGAAGACCCAAAACCTTTCCCCTTTCCGGTGAATTGTTTACCAACAAAGCTTCATTTATCATTCTTTTCCGTAGCTACTGATAAGTAGCAGCAAACGAACCCAACAACTCTTCATTCTCTCCGACCAACAACAACCAGCAGCCATCACTCTCCTCCACCAAATCTCTTTTCCAGTTGCCAAACCACCACTGAATCCCCAAATCCACCAGCAAACAACAACCAACTAAAACCCCAACTTTTTTCGCTGTATACCCCCTTCATCCTTCGAAGGTGGAAGAAAGGGTACTCACATTTTAATACATAATAGGCCCCTAGAACGCTAAAAGGTGGGGGAACAAGAGTTGTCACGATAGAAAAGTGAAAAAAAGAAATGACTATAAAAGCTCATATGACCCCAAGGTAAGACATATCCTATAAAAGCTGTCACAATCATTAATATGAAGATTACAACTCTGAGAAGAAGCAGGTTTGATAGAATTAGGGTCAACGAAAGACGATGGAAAACCAGACCTCAAACCTCACTAGTCCTCTACCAAACCCAGCCTCTTTCCTTCACTTTTCCAGCAACCAAACATCCCCCTAACCTGCTTGAAATAGCCACCAGAAAACGCCATCTTCCGCAGCTCTCAACGACCTCCAAAACCCTAAGACCCCACCGCATTTTATCACGCCCCATCGCCGATGAGCTCTAAGCTCCGACGGACAGCGACACAACTTCAAACAACACCACTCTCCACCGTCAACCAGCATCTCCAAACCAACACCCACTCTTCTCCGATCAAAGCCACCATTAAATCACCATTTTCGCCTCATCAGACCCACCATCAAATCTGTCACGACCCGGGAGCACCCCTTAGTCGTAACCGGCGTACTCGACCTCGAAGAGGTCTAATACAAGCCTCTTAGCATTCATTCATCGCATAGACACTAAAACCATAAGGAATTTAAAAACTTTCTTTACAAAAAAGACATTTAATAAAAAAAAAGCAAGCGGAAGACTTTCTAGACTTTATACATGATGTCTCAAAACCATCTAATACTTTAGAGTACAAAATTCGGGACTAATCCCGTACA
>JAJOOF010000974.1:0-49110 GCA_029582545.1 Solanum lignicaule | reverse complement strand
GTGTCTCCAGGCTCCGGGGGGGAGGGGATCGAGGCATGACACCTTGGGGCACGGAGGGGAGGATGGGTGGCCAGAGAGGGACGATGCCTTGGGGGGCATGGTGTGGAACCTCGAGGCACGACGCCTCGGGGCTCCAAGGGGTGGGGGGCGTCGAGGCATAACGCCTCGGGTATTAGGGTTGTGGGGTGGGAGGCCTCAAGGCATAACACCTCGGGGCTCAGGGGGTAGGGTGGGGGACCTCAAGGAATGATGCCTCTAGGATCGGGGGGGGGGGTTCGAAGGTTTATGCCTTTGGGCTCGGGGAAGGGTAGATGGGCCTCGAGGCACGCGATGCCTTAGGGCTCAAAGGGTAGGGGGACTCGAGGCACGATGCCTCTGGGATTTGGGGGAGAGTGGAGGGCCATGAGGCACAACGCCTCGATGCTCAAGGGTACGGGATGACAAGAAACGACTCCTCATGGCTCGGGGGGTGGTGGGCCTCGAGGTACCTCGGGGTTCGAGGGGGAGCTAAAGGCACGATGCCTCAGGGGGAAGGCAGAGGGTGTGGGGGATCGAGGCACGACGCCTTGGGGCTCACGGGGTAGGGGGCCTCGAGGCACGACACCTCAGGGCTGGGATTGGAGGGTTCGAGACACGACGCCTCGGGGCTCGAAGGGGCTTGAGGCATTGTGCCTCCAGGCTCTAGGGAGCTCGAGTCATGATGCCTCGGGGGTCGGGGGTGGGTGGATGGGTGGGGGCCTAGAGGCAAGTCTCCTTGGTGGGCAGGGTGGGGGACCTCGTGGCACGACGCCTTGGGGCTCCAGGGTGGGTTGGGGGCCTTAAGGCACGACGCCTTGGGGTTTGAGGTGGTGGGGCTGAGGGGCCTTGAGGAACGACGCCTCGGGGGCCTCGAGGCACGACGCCTCGGGGGCCTCGAGGCACGACGTCTCGAGGCTTAGGGCTTGGGGGGCCTCGAGGCACGATGCCTTGGGGCTAAGGGGTGGGGGTAGGTAGGGGGCCCGACGCACAAATGGAGTATGTAACTAAAGTCTAGATAAACCATCTTCTATATTGATTGTTATTTTTACTGAACTCGCAATGATTCTTGTTATTTGGTGTTTAGGTCCTCTTGGTGTATTGCTGCATAGGTCCATGTGTAATATGGTGAAGAAGTCGGTCTAAATGGAATAGAAAATATATTGAAGCTTGGAGAAGCGAAAACGACCAATAATGGGTGACAATAATGTGTTTAGAAGATCATACGTGTTCTGCCCAAACGAACATACAAGTGTACGAGGTCATGCAAGTATTAAAGTAGTTCTTTTTAAGAGTCAGATATAATACCCAAAAGGACTTAAGATTATATCGTATTCAATTGTTTTAACAATTAAAATTCAGAGCAGGTGTTATTATATATGGTTTTGAATGCGTAAATACTAAGGTAAACTACTACAATTTAATTTCAATTAGATTTCAAACAATGATTTGGGGAATTCCAGGGATGTATGATATAGATTCATGCAAATTATCTCATTTAATATCGTCAATCGATTATCGAATCACGGTCTCCCAACTCTAATCTCCTACGATAATTGGCAGCCTAACTACATCATTGAGCGGAGATAGACAAAACAGATTACGGAGCATTACGTTTTCATCCTGTCTATTAACCGAGCAAGGAATCGTATAGAGCCCATGGATCTGGCACTCTGGAGCACCCAATGTTTTTCTCAAAACTTTATGAGGACCTCCGTAATGAGTTGGGGAACCACCAAGTATACACAAATGATTTTTAATGCTTATTTCCGCATTTGCAGGCCCTTTTTTTAGGAATTACCCAAAATCCACAATTTTTCATGTGTTAAGAGCCCATGGATCTGGTGCCCCATAGCACCAAATTTTTTTCTCAAAAACTTTATGAGAACATCCGTAATGAGATAGGGAACCACCATGTATACTCAAACCTATTTTTAACGCATATTTTTGCATTTGCAGGTCCTTTTTAAGGAATTATCCAAAATCCTCAATTTTTCGTGTGTTATATATATAGCCCATGGATCTCTCACCCCGGAGCACCAACATGTTTTTCTCAAAAAACTTTATGAGGACCTCCGTAATGAGTTGGGGAACCATCACGTATACTCACACCATCTTTTTAATGCCTATTTCCACATGTATAGGACTTTTTTAGGAATTATGCAAAATCCTCAATTTTACGTTTGTTATATCCCATGGATTTGGCACCCCGAAACACCTAAATTTTTTTTCTCAAAAAACTTTATGAGGACCTCCGTAATGAATTGGGGACCAACACGTAAACTCACACAAATTTTTTAACTCCTATTTTCGTATTTACAAACCTTTTTTTATTAATTACCTAAATTCCTCGATTTTTCGTGTGTTAAATCCCACAAATCTGGAGCACCTTAAATCTTTTTCTCAAAAAACTTTATGAGGACCTCCGTAATGAATTGGGGAACTAGCACGTATACTCACACCATTTTAACACCTATTTTCTCATATACAAGCTTTTTTTAAGGAATTATCCAAAATCCTCAATTTTCGTGTGTTATAGCCCATGGATCTGCCACCCCGGAGCACCCATTGTTTTTTTCAAAAAAACCTTTTATGAGGACCTCCGTAATGAGTTGGGAAACTACCACGTATACGCACATCATTTTTTTAACGCCTATTTTCGCATTTATAGGCGTTTTTTAGAAATTACCCAAAATCCTTGATTTATCGTATTTTATATTAGCCATGGATCTGGAGCCCTGAGCACCCAAATTGTTTTCTCAAAAAACTTTATGAGGACCTTCGTTATGAGTTGAGGAGACACCACCTATACTCACACAATTTTTTAACGCCTCTTTCCGCATTTACATGCCCTCTTTAGGAATTGCCCAAATTTCTCAATTTTTCATGTGTTATAGCCTATGAATCTTGCTCCCCGGAGCACCTACTTTTTTTTTATCAAAATACTTTATGAGGACATCTGTAATGAGTTGGGTAACAAAAACATATACTCACAAAATTTTTAATGCCTATTTCCACATTTCCAGGCCCTTTTATAGGAATTAGCAAAAATTCTTGATTTTTCGTGTGTTATAGCCCAAGGATCTGGCAACCCAGAGCACCCTAAATATTTTTCTCAAAAAACTTTATGAGGACCTCCGTAATGAGTTGGGGAACCAATACGTCTACTCACACCATTTTTAACGCCTATTTCCGCATTTATAGGTCCTTTTTTAGGAATTACCCAAATCCTTGATTTTTAGTGTGTTATAGCCCATGGGTCTGGCACCCCGGAGCACCAAAATTTTTTCTCTCAATAAACTTTATGAGGACCTCTGTAATGAGTTGGGGAACCACCACATATACTCACACCATTTTTAATGCCTATATCCCCATATACATGCCTTTTTTATGAATTACCCAAAATCCTCGAATTTTTATGTATTATAGCCCATGGTTCTAGAACTCCGGAGCATATAAATTTTTTCTTTTCTCAAAAAACATTATGAGGACCTTCGTACTGAGTTGGCAACCACCACTTATAATTATATTATTTTTTAAAGCCTATTTCCGTATTTACATGCCTTTTTTAGGAATTATCCAAAATCCTCAATTTTTTGTGTGTTATAGCCCATGGATCTGGCGCCCCCATTATGAGTTGAGGAACTACCACGTATACTCACTCAATTTTAATGCCTATTTCCGCATTTACATGCCTTTTTTAAAGAATTATCCAAATTCTTTTATTTTTCGTGTGTTATAGCCCATGGATTTGGCATCTCGGAGCACCCAATTTTTTTCTCGAAACACTTTATGAGGACCTCCGTAATGAGTTAGGCAACCACGACGTATACTCACACCATTTTTTAACGCTTAATTCCGCATTTACAAGATCTTTTTTAGGAATTACCCAAAATCTTCGATATTTCGTGTGATATAGCGTATGGATCTGGCACCCCAGAACACCCAAAATGTTTTTCTCATAAAACTTTATGAGGACCTCTGTAATGAGTTGGGGAACCACCACGTATATTCACACCACGTTTTAACGCCTATTTCTGCATTTAGAGGCCATTCTTTAGAAATTACCCAAATTCCTCGATATTTCGTGTGTTGTAGCCCATGGATCTGGTGCTCCAGAGCACCCAATTTTTTTTTCTAAAAGACCTTTATGAGTACCTTCGTAATGAGTTGGAGAACCACCATGTATTCTCACACCAGTTTTAACTCCTATTTTCGTATTCACAGGCCCTTTTTAGGAATTACTCAAAATCCTTAATTTTTCGTGTGGTATAGCCTATGGATCTGGCACACCGGAGCACCCAAAATTTTGTTATCAAAAAACTTTATGTGGACCTCCGTAATGAGTTGGAGAAACACCAAGTATACACAAATGATTTTTAAAACCTATTTCCGCATTTGCAGGCTTTTTTTTTTTAGGAAATACCCAAAATCCATGATTTTTCGTGTGTTAATAGCCCATGGATCTGGCACCTAGGAGCATCCAATTTTTTTTACTCAAAAATTTATGAGGACATCTTTAATAAGTTGGGGAACCACCCTGAATACTCACACCATTTTTTAATGACTATTTCCACATTTACATGCCCTTTTTTAGGAGTAACCAATAATCCTCAATTTTTCGTGTGTTATAGCCCATGGATCTGGCACCCAGAAGCACCCAAATTTTTTTTTCCTCAAAAATATTTATGAGGACCTCCGTAATGAGTTGGGGAACTACCACATATAATCTCACCAGTTTTTAACTCCTACTTCCATATTTACAGGCCCTTTTAGGAATTGCCAAAATTGCTCAATTTTTCGTATGTTATAGCCCATGGATCAGGCGCCCTGGAGCACCCAAATTTTGTTTCTCAAAAAATTTATGAGGACCTCTATAATGAGTTGGGGAAACACCCCGTATACTCACACCACTTTTAACGACTATTTCCACATTTACATGTCCTTTTTTAGGAATTACCCAAAAGTCTTGATTTTTCATGTGTTATAGCCAATGAATCTGACACACTGGAGCAACCAATTTTTTTTTCTCAAAAATTTTTATGAGGACGTATGTAATGAGTTGGGGAACCACCACGTATACTCACACCATTTTAACGCCTATTTCTGCATTTACAGGCCCCTTTTTAGGAATTACCAAATTCCTCGATTTTTTGTAGGTTTGGATCTGGCGCCCTGGAGAACCCAAATATTTTTTCTCAAAAAACTTTATGAGGATCTCCGTAATGAGTTGGGGAACCACCACATATACTCACACCATTTTTAACGCTTATTTCGGCATTTACATGCCCTTTTTTAGGAATTACTCAATATCTTTGATTTTTCGTGTGTTATAGCCCATGGATCTGACACCCCGGAGCACCCAAAATTATTTCCTCTTAAAATTTTATAAGGACCTCCGTAATGAGTTGGGGAACCACCACGTATACTCACACCATTTTTAATGCTTATTTTCGCATTTACAGACCTTTTTAAGGGGTTACCAAAATTCCCAATTTTTCGTGTGTATAGCCCATGGATCTGGCACCCAGAAGCACCCAATTTTTTTTCTCAAAAAACTTTATAAGAAATCTATAATCGGTTCATCCTTCCTTTGATGAGTATTCATGAGTTATACCATGTTCACCATGTGCCTTGTGCTATAGAAGCGATTAAGAAACTCAAACTCTAGTAGCTCACAACTATCTATAGAGTTAGGCTTGATATATATGTACCAATCTAAGACATTTCCTTTGAGGGAGCGAATGAAATGCTTGACAAGATGGTGTTCATGGGGTCAAACACCTGAAGCCTAGAGCATAACAAGGCGAGCTGAAGAGCGAAGGGTGATTAGTCCTTTGAGTTTGGCGATACCGACTAATGTCATCGAGTTTGATATTAAGTGGATTTTGGGCCAAATTTTGCGAAAGTATAACTAGACCAAAGGATATAATTTTTAGGGAGTTTGAAGGGTTAGATTCGAGAATTTAGATTAGAGAGTTAAAAGGAGAGAACACTTTACTTTTGAAAGAACACTTTTCTAGTTCTTGGGGTTTTACAATTTGAGACTTGAATTTGATAAATTGAAGTTAAATCCAAAGTGGGTTTACTCTTAATTGCTTGATCTCAAGTTACCCATGTCTGCTTTCATGAAAGGTATAATTTCTTTGTTTTTGTGATGCATGGTTGAAACCCCAAGATCTAGGGGTTCTCTAATGGGATTTGGTGTTGATTTAATGTAGTGGATATTGTGTTATGCTCTGTTTTTGTTGTTGTTCATGTATGAATTTGGTCTAATTACCATGGGGTTAGATTATGGGTTAAGGTTGTAAACTTAATTTCTACTTTTGAGGCAGTGAAATGCGGTAAATTTGCTGAAGAGGAATATCAAACCGCTAGCAGAGGTAAATGATCTATTCTCAAACTCATCTTTGCCTACGTCCCATGAAAAAATGATATGTAAGTTATCTAAATTCTACCTTCATAACCACATCTACATCTCAACTGAATTAACTCATTTTATGACCCCTCGAGACTAAAAATCCTCTAGTATCACTTTTCTCAAAACACTTGAACTACATATGACCTGATTCTCATGGAACCCAAGATATGCAGGCACCTTGAAATCAATGTTCGTCCATGACTTCCATTTTCTTAAAAAAAAATTAGTCCTCAGAATCTTTCCGACAATCATATAAATCTCTTACATTGCAGTTGCATTTGTTGGCCGGGACAAAATGGGCTACTATGTGAACTTTTTTGCCCGAAAAACTCCGGCATTGTCTCCGGTCAAAGAGGGGCAAACTTTTGACACCAAGTTTTATCCCTCATTTCTTTTAATTCATTCTACTGAGCTTCTAATAGATACTAACAAGTCAAATATTTGGTATTTCACTACTATTTTTGTTTATTATTATCATCATAATTATCTATATATTACTCTAACTTGTATTATTCCTATAATTATCATATTTTTGTTATTTTAAAATAAATTTTTTATCATCAACATTACTACGATTACTTTATTGTCTTCTACTTTAATATAGATTGTCGTTACTTCAGCTCTAGTTTTTTTCTTACTAAACTTTTTACGTAATATATATTGTATATTAAATTAGTAGTTCAAAAGAATCAATTTACAGAACAAAAATGCCCAAATACTCCATTGATTTGGTCTGATCACAGCCTACCAGTCGAAGCCCATCTTCTTTTATTCATTTGGCCCAAGTTAATTTTTTTTTATCCCAGCTAGGGTTCCCATCTCTTCAGCCACTCACAACACTATCTTCCCATTTCCATTTCTACACAAGAGTTCACCAAATTACAACCATGAACAAGTCATGTCCGAGCTTTATTCGTGCAAAAAGTCTCTCTCTCCGCACTTAACTTGGTGCGTCCCAACGTCTCTTTCCCATTTCATGATTTGTAGGCATTCAAATCTTGAAAGAAAAGGAAAAATCTCGCCATTTCAGTACACATCTTTGTCAGTTTTCTGAGCTCCTTTCTGTTGTGTTTGAAAAGTTTGGACTTGAACATTTCCATTTGACCAAGATTAAAATTCCAAATCCAAATCCCGCAAAAGGCCAATCCTTAGAGACTTAAACTTTTCTATAAAACAAGCACTGTTAGCCATTAATTGTGGATGAGGTTTGGTTCCTACGAAAATCAGCCGACATGTTTTTACACTTATCAGAACACAACACTTGCGTTTGAATATTGCTTACAAAGAAATTTTGAATCTCCTCTCTATCGCTTTTGACTTTATTTGATGGACGAGAGTAAATTTGAGGCCGATAACATCCCTAGTTCACTGCACTTTAAAAGGTAAAATCTGATCCTTCTATAAAATTAAACATTTGCGGTTGTGTTAGAAAATAATGAGTTATGTATTTATTTGTCCGTAGTTATATTACAATGTATTGGTAGATTTTGGGTATTACTGTGATATGATAGTCTCTCTTTAGTTATGGAAAATCTGATTTTAATCATATAAATGGAGTTATCATGTACAACTCTACGTTCTACTGGATTTAAAACTACCTCATACTAATTTTGTCTTAAAAAAATGATATATTGACAACTTTGGTTAAGAATTAGATATGCTACTATGTAGAAACTGTATTTACTAGCACATGCTAAACTAAGGATCGAAATATCTAGTTTGGTTTAAATGAGAATGTAACATGTTCCTAGGGATAAATATAATTTTCAAATGAATATTATCCTCTTTTAGGCGGTATCAATTAGAATGAAATTTCCTTATCTAACTTTATTCAAATGCTTATTTGATATGGAAATTGGAGCTGAGGAGTCTCATTTTGAGACTCAACGACGCCGCTACCGCATGGAGCTTGCATATCCTATACATGGAGTCCGCACAACCTTTTTTCTTTTCCGCTTCATGTTGTTCAAACATCGAATAGCAGAGGAGATTCTTTCCTTCTCTTAAAGCCGATTATAACTATTAATTACCTCATTTATCTCAGCTTGTTATATTTATTTGTGGTGATATGATTAATGTTTTTATCTCTATTTATGTGTTTCCTGATATGTAAGAATTTTCTTTGACCCCATACAGTAACTATGAATACTTACTTTTATCATATAAAAGAGAGCCTTTATTTTTAAAACATAAGAAACCAACATACTTAAGTTAGAAATGTTCCTCATTAAAATTTTCTTGTAGTTACTCACTTCGCTTTCATGTAGTTTTGTTAACAACAAACCACCACAACGTTTCTGCCCAACTCTTTTTGGTTTAGATTTTCAGATTTTATTTTAAAATTTATTCTTTAAATTGTGAGTTCTTGAATTTATCCAAGTCTTAAACTTTTACCTCTTAATCTAGTTAAGTTCACTAGATCTTCTTTTACTACTTCTAATGCTTCAATTTTTGAAAAAAAATCCTATCTCTTATCAACTTTAAGTGGATTCAAGACATCATTATTTCTCTAAGAAACAAGTTTAATGCTTACAACACTATTTTACTTCCACACATTTTCAACAAGACAGAGTTTCACAAGAAGTGTTTTCCAAGCAATAATTTTAAAGTTACTTGATATTTAGCCTTTATACATTAAATTTTTCATCTTTTATGCCTAGCTTATTTCATTAATTAAGTTCGGCCGGTTAGCCATTTTTAATGAATCTTAAAGGTTGATTAATACTTTTCCTTTAGATTAGTTGAACTCTTACCTAAAATCTTATGTTTAGTAGACCTTAAAATGGTATTTAATTTAGACAATTCTTTAAACAATTTTAGGCACCCTAATTCACCGTAATTAATTAGGTGGCAACTTCTTATGTTAGTTAATTAATTTAGGAATCATCAATATGTTGTACGCTATTATCACCCGGTTAAAATGAGGTATAACACAACTTTGAGAGGAACACCAGGATAATTTATAGTAGGTCCAAGATTTTATTTTTCATGTGTATTGTCACATTATTTAATTTTTTTCATATTATGAGTTTATTTGTCACGTGTATTGTCACATTATTTAATGTTTTCATATTATGAGTCCATTTTTCATGTGTATTAGAACATTTTTTGATGTTTTTATATTATAAGTATATTTGTTATGAGTATTTTCATGTTTATATAGTATTTCCATACTATGTGAATCTATTACTAGATTTATATATATAAAGTTATATCGGGAGGAGAGCCTTGAAAGAACATAAAGTTTTCTATGTGTGACCAATAGGTCACTGTTTTGAGCCATGGAAGAAGTCATTAATGCTGGAACTAGGGTAGTCTATTTACATGACACCCCTTGGGGTGTGGCCTTCCCCCAGACCCGCTAAAATGGAATGCTTTGTGAACCAAACTGCTATTGTTTTTATATATTGTTAATTCTAAGCTATGAATGAAAAGGAAATATGGCAAACAACTAGTTTAATTATTCATTTACATGAACAATTTCTCCTAAAATATGATTCAAGAAAATATTCTCAACAACTTAAGCTCAATAAAACCTTAGAAAATGATTTTACACCTATAATTAATACACCATATGTTTCAATTTGTTTGTCCTACTTTTTCTTTTAAGTCTGTTCAAAAATGAATGTCTCTTTCATTTTTATTAGGTATAGCAAGAGTTAATGGGAAATGGAGGGAAGATGAAAAGAAGAATTGGAAAAGATTTTCTTATGCTTTAAGAAAAGGCATTTCTCCCTCATTGGTGGTGGAAAGAAATAGATGTGTTTAAATAGAGACACACTTCTATTAGTTATTAAAAGGGTTGGAAAGAGGGAACCTCCTCGCGCCGTCGTCGTCGCTCGCTCGGATCGGGCTTTGGCTTTGGAAAATGATCGATCGAGAGATTTTTTTTTTGGACACAGTTTTATTTTAATTATTTATTTAATTAAATTAAATGGCCAAAAATGTTTCAATTATTTAGTTAATTAACCGAAACGTTCCGACCCGACTCGAATCCGCGTGACCCATTTTATTAAAATTCTTTTCTGTTTTATTTTGAATTTCCCACCGTTGGAAATGACTGTTCTGAAAGGTTGCAACTTTCAGGAACAACCATGACCATTTGAAAGGTTGCAAACTTTCATAAATGGTCATGTGGATTCTGAACGGTTGCAACCTTTCGGAACCAGTTCCTCTTGGCTATAAATACCCGTAATTCTTCAGACTTTTTACTTATGAAAATTTTGAATTTCTTCTTCTTGTGCTCAAATTTTCTTCATGTAATTTACTGTCGTTGAGTGGCTCGTTGACACCAGAGTTTTGGGTATCAATACACTGGTGATTGAGATCATTCTATCCTGGGAGGACATATTCCAAATCAAACCTTGGATACTAGAGGGGAATAATTTCCTTAAGGGGACACTGTGCATTCAGTGGGCTTGATCTTCTTCCTATTCTGTTTTTTCAAATTCTGGTACGTTATTACAGATTTTAGTTGTGTTAATTAATTTTTGTTTTTCACTGTTTCATGTAAACTTTGGTAGCTTCGTGTTTTTGCAAAGTTTCTAATAATTAGTAGTACTGTTTTAAACAAAGATTGGTCAACAATCTTAAGGAAATTATTTTTTTAATCTGTGTTTCTGGTGGAGACAAAAACCTTTATGGTTTTATACTCCTATTAAGTTGCAATTTAACTTATTGCTTACTGAGTCATTTGTAATGATTTCTATTTATTACAGATTTTGAAATAGCAAATGATAATGTCACGGTGGCTGTTGCTGCAACTGCTGTACCACCAGCAGAGAAACCAGAAAAATTTTCTGGTGTGAATTTCAAAGGATGGAAGCAACGTGTATTTTTCTGGCTTAACATTCTTTGTCTACATAAATTTACTAGTGAAGAAACTCCGGTGCCTGCTGCTGAAATTCCAGACAGATAAAAAAATCATGATTATTGAAGCATGAAAACAGGCAGACTTCCTATGTAAGGGCTACATTCTGAGTGCTTTAGATGATGACTTATATAATGTCTATAGTGCAATGACAACTTCGAAAGAATTATGGGATGCACTTGAGAAGAAATATAAGATAGAAGATGCATGCTTGAAAAAGTTTGTGGTCGCAAAGTTTTTAGACTATAAAATGTCAGATAGTAAAACTGTTGGATCACAAGTGCAGGAAATTCAACTTATTTTCCATGATCTGATTACTGAGGATATGGTAGTAAATGAAGCTTTTCAAGTGGCTGCAATGATCGAGAAGTTACCTCCTTCGTGGAATGACTTCAAGAATTATCTAAAGAACAAACGTAAGGAAATGAAGCTTGAAGATCTTGTGATTCGGCTCAAGATTGAGGAAGATAACAAAACCGCCAAAAAGAAGTCTCGTAAGAGTTCAACAATAATTGGAGTTAATATTATTGAAGAAGCTCCTACCAAAGGCAAGAAGAGAAAGAAGTCCAACGGACAGAAGACAGAACAGACCAAGAAGAAATTCAAGGGCAACTGTTACAACTATGGTAAGGCTGACCAAAAGTCTTCTGACTGCCATACTCCAAGAAAGGACAAAGACAAAGACAAAGTCAAGAGTCAAGAAAACATCGTTGAAGAGATGGAAGATGCAGATGACCTTTGTGCAATGATCTTGGAGTGCAACTTAGTTGGAAATCCCAACGAGTGGTTTCTCGACTCAGGTGCCACTCAACATATTTGCTCTGCGAAAGAAGCCTTTGCAACATACACTCCTGCTGAGTTCGATGAAGATTTGTTCATGGGGAACACAGCAACACAAGGATTGCAGGAACTGGGAAAGTATTGTTGAAAATGACATCCGGCAAGGTGTTGACTTTGAACAACATTCTTCATGTTCCTACTATTAGGAAGAATTTAGTTTCTGCTGCACTGCTCATTAAGAATGGGTATAAGTGTGTCCTAGTTAGTGACAAAGCTGTAATAAGTAAGAATGCAATGTTCTTAGGAATGGGCTACCTCAATGAGGGCCTCTTCAAACTGAATGTAATGGTTGTTGACACTATTAATAAGAATTCTTCTTCTGTTTACTTATTGGAGTCAAATGATTTATGGCATGCCCGTTTGGGACATATAAATTACAAAGCCTTGCGAAAATTGATTACTTTAGAAGTATTGCCTGATTTCAAATGTGATAAATCGAAATGCAAAATTTGTGTAGAAAGTAAGTTTGTTAAACATCCTTATAAGTCTGTTGACATGAATTCAAAACCTTTAGACTTAATCCACACAAATATATGCGATATGAAGCCAATACCATCTCGCGGTGGGAAAAAGTATTTTATAACTTTTATTGACGAATGCACTCAATTTTTTTATGTATATTTTCTGACTAGTAAGGATGAAGCAGTAGATGCATTTAAGCAATACAAAAATGAAGTGGAAAATCAATAGAATCTAAAGATAAAAATTATTCGGAATCATAGGGCTGGAGAATACGAATCTCCTTTTGCAGAGATATGTTTGGAATATGGTATTATTCATCAAACTACTGCACCTTATACACCACAGTCAAATGGTTTGGCGGAACGGAAGAACATAACATTAAAGGAAATGATGAATGCCTTGATAATCAGTTTTGGTTCACCGCGAAACATGTGGGCGAAAGCCATCCTTACGGCTAACAAGATACTCAATAGGGTACCCCGTAATAAAATGCAATCAATTCCATATGAGTTATGGAAACGAAGGAAACCCAACTTGAAATATTTCAAAGTGTGGGGGTGTTTAGCTAAGGTAGAGGTTGCTTTACCCAAGAGGGTGAAAATTGGACCCAAAACAGTGGAATGTGTATTTATTGGATATGATGTGAACAGTAAGGCCTGTCGGTTTTTGGTTCATAAATCTGATAGTCCTGAGATTCATGTTAATAGGGTAATTGAGTCAGATAACGTTGAGTTCTTTGAACATATCTATCCGTATAAAACTGAATGTGAGTCGACAAGTGAAAGACCTAAACGACCACGGGAAGAATCAACGGAAAATACACTACTTAATGAGGATCCTAGGCGTAGTAATCGCCAATGGAAATGGACTTCTTTCGGACCAGATTTTATGGCATTGTTGCTTTAAAATGAGCCTCAAACATTTAAAGCAGCTATATCTTCGTCTGAGTCAACTTATTGGAAAGAAGAAGTCAATAGTGAGATCGAGTCAATTTTAAGTAACCATACTTGGGAATTGACTGATCTTCCTCCAGGAAATAAACCTTTAGGATCAAAGTGGATCTTTAAAAGGAAAATGAAAGTTGATGCGACTATTGACAAATATAAGGCTAGACTTGTAGTCAAAGGATACAGACAAAAAGAAGGTCAGGACTACTTTGATACATATTCTCCAGTAACAAGGATAACATCAATTAGAATGTTAATAGCACTAGCGGCAGTGTATGATCCGAAAATCCACCAAATGGATGTAAAGACATCATTCTTAAATGGAGAGTTGGAGGAAGATATTTACATGGCATGCTAAATTTGACCAAACAATGTTGGCAAATGCATTCCAACAAGTTCGATATGAAGGACTTAGGAGTTGTTGGTTTGATCTTACGGATCAGGATTCTCAAAACTCCTCAGGGACTAGCATTATCTCAATCTCATTATATTGAAAGAGTATTGGATAAGTTCAATTACTTGAATTTCAATATTGTCAAAACTCCAATTGATTTAAGCTTTACATTTCAAAAGAATGAAGGTGAAAGTTACTCTCAATTGGAATAGGCGAGAGTGTTGGGAAGTTTGATGTATATTATGAATTGTACGCGACCAGATATAGCATGTGCTATTAGCAAATTGAGTCGATTCACTAGTAATACGAATCAAACTCACTAGATGGCAATGAAATGTGTCTTGGGTTATCTGAAACATACACAACACTATGCTTTGCATTATAATAAATATCTTGTTGTGATTGAAGGATATAGTGATGCAAATTGGATCACCGAATCACATGAAGTAAAATCCACAAGTGGTTATGTGTTTACACTGGTGGAGGAGCAATCTCTTGGAAATCATCCAAATAGACATGTATCACTTGCTCCACAATGGAATCTGAATTTATTGCTTTAGATAAGGCCGATGAAGAAGCTGAATGGCTTCGGAATTTCTTAGAGGATATTCCATTTTGGCCCAAGCTTGTGGGACCTATTTGCATACATTGTGAGAGTCAAGAAACAATAGGTAGGGCAGCGAGCGTCATGTACAATGGGAAGTCTTGTCATATACGACGGAGACATAACACCGTAAGACAACTGCTCTCTAGTGGAATTATCACAATTGACTATGTGAAGTCAAGCAATAATGTGTCAAATCCACTAACGAAAGGCCTAGTGAGAGAGGCAGTTGAAAGATCATCTAGGGGAATGGGTTTACGTCTTAGGAAAAGTCAGCATGGTGATAACTCTATCTAGTAGACTGGAGATCCCAAGAGCTGATTCAAGGAGAAAAACAAAGTTGTGACTGACGGTTAGACATTGTCAATCAACTCAATCCATTCTCATGATGAAGACAATGTTTAGGAACAAGGTTAAAACTTTAAGGCTTGTTAATGAAGTTAATAAAGCTTAAAGTTTTTAATGATTTGCTAATTTTGGCAGATATGGCCAAATAGTGTATCTACGAGATGACACGGTTAGAAATCACCTATGTAAGTGTGAAATGTAAGTCTCTTCAAAGAGAATTTTATGTCAAAAGCCTATTCTCTATACACTCATGAAACCAGGAGGTGTTCATGGCTGAAACGAACACAACCATAAGAACCATAAATGGTAAAAGGTTAATTGTGTGACATATGGTTTTCTAGGTATACATCAAAGCTCGACAGTTCAAAGATGTCGCATCTACCGATTGACCGTGTATATCCGACATATGTTCACAATGGAAATTCCAAGGGGAAACCTACTTATCCAGATGCAATTGATTATTGCTTGTAAAGTACACACTCGTCTGTGCATTCCTTTATGTTATGACCATTCCCCATTAATGTGGGGTATTATTGGGTATAACAATTGTTGGGTATAACAAGAGTTAATGGGTAATGGATGGAAGATGAAAATAGGAATTGGAAAAGATTCTCTTATACTTTAAGAAAAGGCATTTCTCCCTCATTGGTGGTGGAAAGAAAAATAGATGTGTTTAATTAGAGAAATACTTCTATTAGTTGTTAAAAGGGTTGGAAAGAGGGACGCCCCTTGCGCCGTCGTCGTCATCGCTCACTCGGCTCGGCTTTGGCTTTAGAAAATGATCGATCGAGAGATTAATTTTTGGACAAAGTTTTGTTTTAATCATTTCGTTAATTATTTATTTAATTAATTAAATTAAATTAAATGGCCAAAATATTTCAAAAACGTCCCGACCCGACTCGGATCCGTGCCACCCGACTCGGATCCGTGCGACCCGACTCGGATCTGTGCGATCCGTTTTATTTAAATTCTTTCCTGTTTTATTTTGAATTTCCCGCCATTGGAAATGACTATTCTGAAAGGTTGTAACTTTCAGGAACATCCATGACCGTTTGAAAGGTTGCAAACTTTTATAAATGGTCGTGTGGATTCTGAAAGGTTGCAACGTTTCGAAACCAGTTCCTCTTGGCTATGAATACCAGTAATTCTTCAGACTTTTTACTTACAAAAATTTCTGATTTCTTCTTCTTCTTCTGCACAAATTTTCTTCGTGTACTTTACTGCTGTTGAGTGGTTCGCTGACACCAGAGTTTTGGGTATCAATACACTGGTGATTGAGATCATTCTATCCTGGGAGGACATATTCCAAATCAAACCTCGGATACTAGAGGGGAATAATTTCCTTAAGGGGACACTGTGCATTCAGTGGGCTTGATCTTCTTCCTATTTTGTTTTTTCAGATTCTGGTACGTTTTTACAGATTTTAGTTGTGTTAATTAATTTCTGTTTTTCACTGGTTCATGTAAACTTTGGTAACTTCGTGTTTGTGCAAAGTTTTTGGTAATCAGTACTACTGTTTTAAACACAGATTGGTCAACACTTTTTTTTGATAACTCATTATTTTTAACTTTACACATGACATATTTAAGCCTAGAAGATGAAATAATATTTTGGTATATTGACATATCGTTTATTTAAGATCATAAGATCAAAAGTTTTCTTTACTTTTTAAAACTTTGTGCCAAGTCAAAATAGGAAAAAAATAAGACTGGCGGAATAACATTTATTGTTACTTTTAAACCTTGATTAGCTTAATTAAAGTTATTAAACTAATTACTTCCCTTTTTGACATCATCTTTATCACTTTTTATGTTATTTCCATGATTTCTTGTGGTGTACACAAGGCAATCAAGGACATGTACGATAAAATAAAGACTAGGGTAAGGACAATAAGTGGATACTTAGAGAACTTCCTATGTGATAGGGCTACACTAGGATCAACACTTAGCCTCTTTTTTATTTGCATTGGTGATAGATGAATTACCACGGAGAATCCAAGGTGACGTGGCATGGTATATGTTACTTGCTGATGACGTCATTCTAATTGCAAGAATTACGATGAAATTAATGTTAAGATAGAGGTTTGGAAATGGACCCTAGAGTCTAAAGGGTTCAGGTTGAGTATGACAAATATAGAACACTTGGAGTGTAAATTCAATGATGAAAGTCTGAAGTTGGTGTGGAGTGAGGTTTGATGCACAAGCCATGCAAAAGAAAGAGAATTTAAGTATCTTGGGTCTATTATCAAAGAAAATAAATAGATTGATGATGTCACACAATGCATTGGTGCAGAGTGGATGAAATTGAGGCTTGCATCCAGAGTATGGGTGTGATAATTAAGAAGGTGCCACCAAAACTGAAAGGTACGTTTTACATACGGATTGTTAGACCGACTATGTTGTATAAGGTGGAGTTTTGGCTAATCAAGAACTCTCATGTTTAGAGGATGATAATTTTGAAAATGCGGATGTTGTGGTGGATGTGTGGTCATACTAGGAGAGATAAGATTTAAAATAAGGATCGATGAGATTAGAAAGAAGTGATTGTGGTAGTGGACATGATAGGGGAGCTGATACTGAGATAGTTCGGACATGTGAAAAAAGAGATGCTTGAATCCTAGTGAAGAGGTGTGAGAGTTTGGATATGTATAGTCGAAGAGAAGTGATTATACAATACATTATGAAACTAAAATTTATAGTTAAAGACACTCAAATCAAATCAAGGCCTAGCACAACTATACTTAAGGATATACTCGATAACAGATAAGCTTCCAAAACGTATAAGGCTGCAATTTGTTGATGGAAAATATAGTAAGTTGATTAAGGTTTTGCAGGAGATTGTGTATGATAATTTTCCTTTGTATTATTCTAAGCACCAAGGTCATCATGAAGTTAGCTGTCCTTTTATCTCTAGGAGAGATCGAAATCATAAACAAACTGATGGTATCGTCGAAGTTACTTTGAAAGGTATTAGCATATTGAAAAATAACAAGGTGATGTGAGGGAAATATTATATGAAAAAGGGAGGGTTGTAGGTCATGATGAAGTTAGATGTCCTTTGATCTTGAGAAGAAATGAAAATGAAAAACAAACAAATGATACCATCGAAGTTGCTTTGAAAGGTACTAGTGATAATGTAAAATAGCAAGGTGATCTGTGGGATATATTAAATGAAAAACGGGCTAAGAAATGATCCTAGTGCATCCACATCACATAAGAAGGGCTCTAAGTAACCTCCTATTGGCCTTAACCGAGTCTTGACTTCATTGTATATGCCCTTGATCATCCTAGTGTACACCACAAGAAATCTTGGAAGTAACACAAAAAGTGATAAAGATAAATGTCAAAATGGAAAGTAATCAGTTCAATAACTTCAATTAAGTTAATCAAGGTTTAAAATTAACAATAAATGTTATTCCATTAGTCTCAATTTTTTCATATTATGACTTGGCACGAAGTTTTTAAAAGTAAAGAAAACTTTTGAATCTTATGGCCTTAAATTAAGGATATGTCAAAAATATCAAAATACCGTTTATTCTTCTAGTCTTAAATATGTCAGGTGGAAAGTTAAACGTAAAGAGTTGTCAACATAGGAAAGAGACATTATGTTTTTAAACGGACATAAAAGAAAATTAGGACAAATAAATTGAAATGGAGGGTGTATTTATTAGAGGTGTAAAATCATTTTCTATGGTTTTATTAAGCAATAGTTGTTGAGATTTTTTCTGGAATCATATTAGGAGAGACTGTACATGTAAATGAAAAATTAAACTAGATATTTGGCATATTTCCTTTTCATTCATAGTAGAGAATTAACATTATATAAAAATCAATAATAGTTTGGTAGACAAAGCATTCCATGTTAGCGGGGTCTGGGGAAGGCCACACGCAGTGTGATGTAAATAGACTACCTTAGTGCCAATATTAATGACTTCTTCTATGACTTGAAATCGTGACCTAAAGGTCACACATATATAACTTCATGTTGTATCAAGGCTCTCCTCCCGATATATATCATTATATATGTAAACCTAATAATACATTAAGATAGTATGAAAATACTAAATAAACGTGAAAATAATAATGACATATGGACTTATATTATGAATACATTAAGTAATGTAATAATACACGTAACAAGTAGACTCGTAATATGAAAACATTAAATAATGTGACAATACACGTGACAAATAAACTCATAATATGAAAAAAATCAAATAATGTGACAATGCACGTGACAAATAGATTCTTCGACCCACTATAAATTACATTGGCGTTCCTCTCAAAGTTTCTCAGCTTATTCAACCAAAACATCTTCTTATGCACTGTTGCGATGAAAAAGAGGACCAGCAGGGGTAAACAAAAGATTGAAATGGAGTTGATTGAATCAAAGGAAGTGTGCGTTTCTACTATCTCGAAAAGGATAAAAAAACTTGTTCTAGGAAGTGGATGAGCTTACAACTCTGACCGGAGCAATTGCTTGTGTTCTGATCTTTTCACCAAGTGGAAACCTTATTCCTATGACTCCACAATTATAGAAAAAATAATTGATAAATTTTTTGAATTGAAATCACACGATCGTCAATGCGATCATGCAGATGTGGGATAATAAAATGTATGTGAGGCATTTGATGATCATGTGTCACTTTCTGTTGATAAATCAAGAACTAAATGGCTTACAATATGAGTAGACTACTGAAATATAAATTCTATTCCAATTTTCATTCAAAAAATCTCTTGATTTATATACATAACTTTCAAAAAATAAAACATGCTTGTTGGATTGATTTTGTTAGTGTAACGAGTTGGAAAATGATAGGTTAAACTAAAGCCAAAACGTGGGGGTTAACGTCAAGAGTTAAGGGCAAGGGCTAAAAGTTTTGGGTGTAGGCCATGGTTTGGGAACCTAGGCTACCTAAAACTAGGCCTAGCTACTGCCCACCTAGACCACGAGAGACTTCACGACCCGTGGTAGCCACCACGAGTCGTGGTGCCACCCGTGGTTGGCTAGGCAGCAAGCCCTAGAAAGGTACCAACCCAACGTACCTCTTCACGAGCCACTTCACGGCTCGTGGTCATGACCACGGGCCCCGGGAAGGCTCATGGAAATGCCTTAGCGTGGTAGGAGTTGGAAGTAGTTGAGGGAGCTACTGCCCCAAATACCACGGGCACCACCACGAGCCGTGGAGCCCTAGAAGGTCCGTCAAAGTGGTCGTGTAGATCACTTGGTGGCAAGGAAAGCAAGGCAACATGGCCAAGCTACTGCCTCCATGACCACGACCATCACCACGACTCGTGGTCTTGACCACAGATCGTGGGAGGTCTCGTGGACTTACCTTAGACCTTTGAGGGCTTGGAAACTTGGAGGAATACACTTCCTAGGGGACCACGGGCACCACTACGAGCCGTGGTGCCCCTCATGACCCGTTGAGTTGGGCGTGGTCCCTGACGGGGCTGCCCAAGTTGGGGACTTTTAAGTAATTTTGTTTTAATTAATTATTAAGTGGGGTTGATTTTAATTACTTTATATCATATATATATATATATAATTTTAAGTCTTAAAACACTTCATTATTCCTTTATTCTCCAAAATCCAAATCAAATCAAAAAGTTCTTCTCCCTCTCAAATATCGTCTCTCTAGAAACCTCCATTGAAGAACAAAGAAAGAGATCAAGGAAAGCTTGAAGAAGGGATCTTTTTCAATATGAATTTGGTTGGATTCTACACCTAAGGTATGGGAGTTCTTCATCCTTGGGAAGCTATCACCCAAGGAGCCCTTTCAAAAGGTTTTATCTCAATTATAGAAAACCCAATTAGCTAGGGTTTCAACTCAACTCCATGGATTCCTTTTAAATTTGCTTTTAAAGGTTTTATTAGGTTTGTTTATGGATATATGATTGATTTTATATGATTTTAACTCAACTCCTTCAATAATCCATGAGACCCCCAATCCTAGCTATGGTTCTTCTTTACATTATGGATGGTTTTGCAAGTTGGTCCAATTGATTGGATGTGAGTTAATTATGATGTAATTGCATGATCTAAGTATGATTCTACATGTATATTTGATTAACCTAAGATTTCTAGGGTGAATTGACATAGTCTAGGTTATGTCACGAAAGAGGCAAATTGAGGGTTAGAGGTGACCTTCTAAGATTGATGAACTTCTTCATGTAATGCCTTAGATTAGATCACCTAGACATGAATTGATTTAGGTGTACAAGTTCTAAACATGAAGTTACTTTATTATGACTTATATGATGGATCATGGTTGTGTAGTGTTGAGATTGGGTTTATATATTTCCTATATGACTATAATTGATCAAGAATGAGGCATGTGGTTAGGTTATCTTGATAATTAGGTATACTTGATGATCATGAGAGGCATTTCTTGAGAGCAAGGCTTGTAACATGAAGAGGATTCCTAGGGCTTTAAGAGTGAAAGCTAAAATGAATAAACTAAGGGTGTTAAGGCTTCAAGAAGGAAGCCATTATGTATGTTGATTTGTATATGGCTCTATTGTGAAAAGACTCACCCACATGACCTATAACATGATCACATGAGTTTATGTATGAATTGAATGGACTAATTGAGTCATGGTTGTATCTATATTTCTTGTATTGAATGCTAGATGTATTGGCTCAATATGACCCTTGAATGCAAGATATGAGGGTATGCATGATTATGATATTATATGCATGTTTATGAATATTTTGAGTATAAAGTGCCAATCATGATATGGCTAAGGTATTGATGAGTTGTTGGATCATGGTATTTCCTTATCTAATGTTCTAATGCTATATGTTTGGGATGATATTATGAAGGTTGTGTGTGGACAAGAATTGTGTGTGAACTTATGATTCACTTAGAAAGTGAAGGTCCTATGACTATTGTGTATATTGTGGTATTGTTGAAAGGCAATTCTTCCCTTACCCTTACACTAGATTATGTATGAATTGTCTAGGATGATGATAATGTTGTTGTTATGTCATTGCAAGGACAATTACACACACTCCATGCATAAACATGATTATGATGTATCAATGTTGTTAATTGAAAGTATAGTTCTCATATGCATCTTTACACATTATTATGCATGAAATGTACATGACCATGATGATCCTATTGTGTTGATTGAAAGTCCATTCTCATGACAACACATGATCTTGGTGTGAAAGTTATTCTCACATACTAATTATGATTCTAAGGTTGAAAGTCCATTCTCACTTAATTGAATCTATAAGCTATTTTATGAGTTGGGTTGAACAAAGGGTAAAATACCCCTTCAAACATGTAAATCCAATTCAAAACTAATTATGGATAATTTGGGAAATAATGCTTAGCACCGAGTGGATATGGAAAAATGAGGTAAAGGCCCTTCCACCAATGCAAGAGGTCGGGTCATCCAAAGTGAACTCATGAGATGGAAGCTCCTCCGCCAATGCAATAGGTTGGGTTTCTAGAAGCAATCTTCATATCCCATAACTATGTGCCCACATAGGTCTTTAGCTAGTGGATCCACCTAAAAGATAAATACATTTAGTTCTATGTGTATGAACTATGCCTTGTGAAGTTTGGGATATGTATTATGTTGATGTTGGAGACTATGTTTATTATTATAATGATATCTAGTATGTTATGATGAAATGTATGTAAGTTGCCTTATGGGTTGCATTCTCCAACTATTTCAAAGATGATATTTTAAAAAAAAGGCATATGGCATGATTTCAAATGAAATGTCCCTTTTATGCATGTTTTAATGATTTTTATGCATGGCTTCCATACTTAGTACTTTTTGTGCTAACCCCATCTTTCTACATTTTCTATAAATGTAGGCTTTGGAGATATAGGATTCCATCCTCGTGGCTAGGACTCTAGTAGATCAAGAAGAAGAAGATTGGTGAGTCCTCATTGTATTCGAGGGCTCAACCATATGTCCCTTATGTCTTTATTTTTATGTTTTAGACTTATGTAAGGGCTATGTCCCTAAAATTGTATTTCAAGAGTTTTTATTAAATGTTATAGATGGTTTGAGACATAGTGTCATAGATTTTCTTTCATTTTAAAGGATACTTCGATTTTAAAGAAAAGTTTCAAATTCCGCACTATTTTCCTATGCTCTTATGTTCAAGATATGCTATGAGGCTTGTATGTGACCCCTTCTGGGTAAATTACGCCGTGTTACTTCTAGGGGGTAACCCCGGGTCGTGACAATTCGCTACCTGTTAATTTGATAGGGGACTAGCATATGCTCAAAGGAACAAGATTTATGATAATTCCCAGGCTGTTAAATAAATACCCAAGTATCCATGAGACTTTCTATTATTAAATGAGAAATGAGAACTTCTTGTTATAATTACCTTTTGAAAATTTTCTAGTGCTAGTTTTTATTTAGCTCTGATCAGGCCTCTAAAACAGTTTGGTGGTTGTGATGGAGAGGTATTAAAGATTTTGACCTGTTAATACATTGATCTTTTACTTGTTCTAGTGTTTTCATATTTCAATGTTGTATGGATACAACTCTAATTACCAACATTCACTTGGAATCTGCTGATCAACTGTTTTCTCGTGTTCTCTCATTTAAGGTATGGACTTTATTATTATGGATATTTATTTTACTCTAATGACATTTGAAGAGTTGAGATTGTGTCACGACCCGAGCCTACACCCTGGATGTGGCCAACACTCGAGAACCATTGTTGGTCCCTAAACGAACCATCATCTTGGTTGACTACAAGCGGAAGACTAACTCAAGCATACATAAGCATCAAATTGAAATAAACATTTAAAAATATTTTCTTGAATCTCAAAACTGAACTGAATATACTGAGTATGAAACATTAGTTTTAAATAAAACATCTCAAACTCAATGACTCTCCAAAACTGTCTATCTATGAAGCCTCTACTGTATAAAGATGAGTGTTAGGACAAGACCCACGACTGGTCAAAAGAACTACTAATAACAACTCATAAAATTGGAGTACTCCGAAAGCAAGGAGGTCTCACTCATAAGCAGACGAGCGGATGAAGTGATCTTAACAGACTCTTGCTGAGGATCCTAAGAACCTGTTTCCGCATCATTAAAAGATGCAGGTCGAATGACATCAGTACATTGAATGTACGAGTATATAATATAATTGAATAACAAATAACTGAAAGAAAGGACTGGAATAGATAACAATGTACTCAAGCTGAATGTAAAGAAATAAAGGAGTTAAATCATTTAAGCCTTTCAAAAATACTTTCTCATCTCTGAACTCAACATAATAAGTGATATATAAAAATGCACTTTAACTCTATTGGGAGATTCTCTAACCGACAACCATCACTATGAGCTACGTAATGATACATCGTCTTGTCCACACTGCCAGAACTGTCCTATACCTTGCCGGGGTGTAGAACATCCTTAACTAAGTGGATCTACTAAGATATGCTTAAAAGCAATAAGGAATCATATAAAAAGTATGACCCTTTACCCATGTTAGCATACATGGTTTATGGGGGCTGTGAGTTGTTTGAACTCTCCCCTATATCGTGCTCAATACTACTCCCAATAATATATACTCATGCTCATATGTTTAAAACAAATATAACTCTTCCTCCGGTTTGAGATAATTTCTCAAACTACCCTCTTAAAAGAGGTAACTACTCTTGAAATAACTTTTGAACTCATAACTCATTTAAAAATCTCTGTTTCTCTTTTATCAATGTAAAAATTGATACCTTTGGGAATACATAGTCCCCTTCTACTCTTACTCAATTCATACTTGAAAACTATTTCTCAAAAATATATCAAAACCATATTTTAATATGATCATTGATGAATCCGGAAGTCATACTGCATAAACATTAATGGTATATCCAGATACCATACTGCTCATACATTGATGGCATACTCGATTTTCATACAATTCATGTTTTAGAAACTCTTTTTTCAAAACTCATCTTTACTCCCTCAAAACTCAGCTTAAGAACTCAACTGTTGGCTTTAAAAAGCTTTATAAGATACTTAACTCAAATCATAGGGTTCATGTGAAATTATGGAAATGAACGACTCAATTCGGGGATCTTAATATCAATGAGGAAATTCAGTACTCAGAACTCAAGACTCAAGAACTCGAAACCCATAACTCAACGATGTTTCTCCTCTAAAAAATACTCAATTCATAGGGTTCATGCTGAAATATAGACATGAACGAATAACCTAAAAAAATTTAATGCATAACATATGGAAATTCAATAATTAGGAATACAATTTCAAAAATAAATAGGAACTCAAGAACTCAAATCAACTTATCTCAAGAATACTCAAATTTAGGGAGAGAATTCTAGATTTCGCTTTTACTAATTTGAAAGTAGATGTAGGGAGTGAAGATAAACTAGTCCATCACTATGATAGCCTTACATACCTGAAAGAACAAGGTTCCTGAAGAAGAACTTGATTAGAAGCCTTGAAACCCTAGCTTGTAGGAGAATAATCAAGAAAATCTTTCTTGAGATTCTTGAATTAGTTTCTTGAAAACTCTATGGCCAAGAATTATGATTTTAATTAGTGATTCATAATTGTATGGAGGAATTTGAGTTAGAAAGAATGAAGTTCTTGGAAAAAGACTTACCTTGAAGAAGAATCTTGAAAAAGATTGAAAGAATCTTGAAGGGAGTCTTCTACTTTGATTTTCCCTTAGGGTTTGAGAGAGAAGAGAATGAGGGATTAAGAGATGAAAATATGATTTTTTTGGGCCTTTAATTAGTCAAAAAAATTATTTAGGGTTTTCTTGAAGGTAAAAAGACAAAAATAACCCTTTTAAATGTTTTCCCGTCAGCTAATTTGTCACAACACTATATCAGGTTACTAAAATGATCATAACTTTTTACTCAAACCTCAAATTGTTACTAAATTGGTAGAGTTGGAAAGAAGATTCAAATACCTTTAATTTGATAGGTTATGGTCCACATAACTCTTTATATTCTATGAGATATGGTCAATTGGAGTTGAGCCAAGTAGAATCTTCCATCAAAACATAATCGATAAGAAAACTTTCAACTCTACTTTATGCTAGGAGTTTCTACTGACCTTAATTGATATCCAAAATCATTCCCACACTAAAGAATTTACCTTTACACATATGGGAAATTGAATAATCACCCGATATGACCTTAAAGTAAATGAAGAATGATTCGAGTCTTAACTTAGAAATTTTAGGGGTATTACAATATCTCCCCCTTGGGATCATTCGTCCTCGAATGAAGGCTGGTCTGAGAAGGGAAAGGGGTTACTCTTACTATATTCAAGTCTAACTCAGAATCACAAAGTACTTAACATAGGGCGATCATTCTGATCTAAATCACAAGATTCGGGTTCTATACCTCTGTAGGAAATCGCATCCTAAGAACTCTACTCCTTACCGCTACATTCAGCTAACCTTGAACTCATATCACGAAACACCTGATGTATCACGCATTGTCCACATGTTAACAACACCACATTCAAGCTTAGAACCTTAACCACTCCATATACTCCTACTAACCTACTTTCTAAGAACTTATCATCCTCTCATCATCTCTACCAACTGAACTTTCATGCATTACCACCAGAAAGCTGGCTTAGTACTCATTGAAAAAACTTTATCTCCTTCTTCCTCCACATTCATAACCTTAGATGGAATACACACACCGTCATTATCACAATAAGAAATAACAATCGTCTCCTCTATCATCACACAACTACTATCACCAACACCACTCTCCAAAACTAAAAAGGATTATTGAAAGGACTTTAGGGCGAAAGATCATAAGCACAATTCATTCGAGAATTATGATATAAGAGTATGCATGACATAGCATTATGTTGCTAGCCATTGAGAGTAATTCATTTATTTGTGAGACTGAACATAATGTGAGGCACAATTGCTTATATGAATAGGTTCATAGAATGATACTGATATCCATAGCTTTATGAAGTAAGATTGAGATCAATGGGCTAAAGTCTTTACCCCTTGTTTTGGAAACTGAGCATAGATGTGAACCTCTCTGAAGTGTGTAAGTATAGGTCATAGACACAATCCTGATATAAGAAACATCATCATGATATTGAAATGATTGAACTTTGCGGAATACGCTAGAGTATGAATGGATTGATGTACCTCTACAACTCTTTCGGAAGACATAACTATCTCATTCTCAACACCTGACTTGATTTCTCATCTTATCATCTCCCCCTTAGGTTTGGAGTCGACAATCTAAAGCCATGGATCTATTCTTATCATATCTAAACTATTTTACATTCCATTTACTCTAATACTCGGGAAAGGCTTATCTCATGGCTACTGAACTCTCCATAAGCAGGTACTAAGACTCCTTCTAAGACCTCTTTCTAAGATGCTTCTCCTAACCTCTTCTAATTGGGTTATAAGGTTGCTTCATCTAACTCTTTAAGGGAAAAATAATGCTTATCTCAGCCTATTCCACATTGACAGCTCAAATATACTATCTAACTACATACGATCTTGGGTACACCTCTTAATTATCTTGTTAATCTAATGACTTAGCCACACTTCATTGCTCTCATATAAAAGTTAGAATCTCAAACTTGTACCACTCACACTTGAAAAAGGTAACACCTTAATTTCTTACCTACTCTATGTCAAATCTACCAGATTAGATCTCGAACTAACATCATCACCCTCATGTTGCCATTCTTTTGACCACCACTCTCATATAAAATTCAAGCCTAATGTTTATTACTAAACCCGGATATCAATATGATTGCTCGCTTACTATACTAACTTAAAACTACTAGATACAAATTAAGAAATAACTGACCACTAAAATCTCATGACAAGTGGTCAATCTTTATCTCTTTGTCTACATACTTACGAATTATCGTCACTTTCTATTTCATGACTTAAGTGCTATTTACCCATTCACTATACATCATTGACAAATTAGTTCTATAACCCTTTGAATATTATGGGCATTCCCCTAAAAATCATAAGCCTAGATTAGAGCTATCACCTTATGAATACTCCTGCTCTTCCATTCAACACCTACAGTTGGTCATTACTAACACAATGACATATCATCATAACCTCCTTTCTAGTTAAAGTATACTCTAACTCATCCTAACTAGTAACTATTCCTCTACCTTCTATCATGAACTCTATACAAAATTATTACTTCTTAGTATACTCATAAGGGAAAACTCCTTATTAATAATCTATTGGGTACATGGCTATAATAGCATAATTTGCCTCATCTCTATCTCCCTTTCTTAGATTACTGAACCTCTGCATACATTCTTCTAACTTTGGGCACTCTTACTACTACTGCTTATAATCTCATAACTAATACTATCTTTTTGGGTGAAAATACTACCCAAGCTCCAAATCACACTTTTGCATAAGGGTCTCAACTGAAATAAGGTTTAGAGAAAATAGTACATCTCACTTTTATCTTGAACGCACGATTCATATGAATAAGAGTAACTCATCGATAAAGACTGACTTTGCTTTTCAACTACCTTGAGTATGAGGGGTAGTCGAATGTATCTGAGGAACGCACGAGTTTGAATAGGTTTCTTATTAAACAACTCTATTGCATTATTTAGAGTATGGAAAGAGGAAAATTTTCTTAAATATATGTAGTCCCTCATTTATAGAAGTGGGGACCTCACAACCATAAATAAGATCCCACTGACATGGCTTCATAGAAACACTAGGACACTTGAACCCGTGCTCTGATACCAAGTTTGTCACGAACCGAGCCTACGTCCTTGTAACACCCTGACTTTTTGGAACTCTAACTTAACTCATACCTTCGTGGCAAGAAGAAGAGTGATTAGTATATAAGTAATGATATGGGTCATATTTTAAGTTCTCAAGGTTCACATTTTAATTTTTAAAGTTAAGCGAGTTTAGTAATAAAAGTTGGCGAAATTTATTGAAAGTTCCTTTTTGAGGATTTCTCTTAAATTTAGTGCAAACGTCTCAGAGGTTTTATCCTAATATAAGAAGAGTTAGAGGGCCCACAATATATCAAATCGAAGGTCTACAACTCTAGTTTCCAACACATCAAACCGTTCATTCATACCACATTAGAATAGAGAGATATTCACCTTTTTTACCAACTGCACATCATAGGTGGCTAGTGATCTCTTCTTGGCTCTTTATCGAAAATTGCCCTACATCGCGAGCCCGTCATTTTGGTATATTTTTTATGGTGAATTATGCGGTGTAGCTCCGTTGAGGTTGTAGCAACATGGGTTTTTCAATGGTTTGAGTTTTTTTCAGGTTCTTTGGGCATGTAAATAAAGGTAGGAACCATTTTTAATCAGTTTATGGACACCTTAGGTCTCAGATAGTAATTTACGATAGAAATCTGTATCGATTGTCGAATTGGCGTAGTAATTCTTGTCCTTAATTATTGATTGAGTTTAGCTTTTTTTTAATGTTGTAGTGATGTGGACAGAGGTATTATTCAACATAAATTATAAATAAAAAGGTATGTTAAGGCTATTCCCTTTGTTCGGCATGTTTCCTTAAAGCTTGGGATTGATCTAATAGGGTTGTTAATGTTGGTGATCTCGTAGATATAATTGTGAGTGGTTTGCTGATTGAGTGGTTATAAACCCTCATTTTAGGGACTCATAATCTGTTAAGAACATCCCTACGTTAAGAACGACTTGGAGTCTATGCATATATATTATTTATAGCTAAATTGCTCGCCTTTAGCCTATTGAATTGTTTGTTATCGCCCTTGGGGATATTGTGGTTAGCTGCTGAGCTATGAACTGCCTACGGGGGCTATGATGTTGGCTAAGAGGACTATGTTATTTCCTAAGAGGGATATGTGTTGTCTACAGAGCTATATTCTGAAGAGTGTTATATGTTGCCTACGGGGTTATTTCGACGCCAAAGAGGGCTATGTGTTGAAGTTGGAGCTATGTTTATGCAAAAGAGGTCTTTGTGAAGCCTACAGAGCTATGTTGTTGCCTAAGAGGGCTATGTGCTGCCTACAGGGCTATATCGTTGCCTAAAAGGGTTGTATGACTTCTTAGAAAGACAAGGGGCTAGCGATAGGGGTATGTAGATTGATTTGGCACCTTCTGGGCATATGGGGGCCTAGGTAGGTGGTATGTTGTTTGTACTTGCCGAGCTTATGGGGGATTGGTTAGGTTGATGTTTGATTTTTTTTGTATGTTTAGATTCAGTAGTGGGTTATCATGCTTATCTTAATTTTGATTTCCTTAGCTGATTTCTTTTGGTCTATTATCATACTTGCTCATTTAGTCCATCACCTTTCATACTCGGTACATTATTTGATACTGACGCTCCATCGCTTGGGGTGCGCTGCATTCATGCTTGCAGGTCCCAATAGACTTCCCCAGCAACGCGGTTGAGTTCTAGTAGGTTGGGTTGCCCCTTTGCTCCGGAGATTCCAGAGTTTAAAGGTTTGTTGGATTTTGTTGTATATAGTTTTTGGGTAGGTCGGGAACATGTCCCGACAAAGATTTACTACTCTTAGAGGCTTGCAAACTAGTGTGTCGGGTTGTATAGCCACATTATTATCTATGTTGGCCATGTTTGTTTGTTGGCCAAAGTTTGGTGATGGTTTGGTTTATTGTCTTGATACATAGTATTTCTTCATTTTTGTATAGAGATAATGGTGGCTTGACAAATGATTAACGTTTCAAGCACACCTCATCCAATTCTAGGTGTAAACGATCATTAAGCAGTATAAAACCCAACAAAGAGTTGGGGTCGAACCCACAGGGAGTGGTACATGTTCAAATTCAGTTATGAAGTACAAATATGGTCTAAATAGTTATAGGAATTGAAATTGTCGAAAATAACAAATAAACAAGTCAAAGGGGAGTGACAACAAATGACAGATGGGGGGTTTTGGTTTGCAATTATCAGCTATAATACAATCAAACAACAATGAAATAACAATATAGAGAGGAATTCTCGGGATGTGATCGATTAGAGGAAAATTTGACTTTATAGGTAATTGAAACTACTAATAAATAACTAAATATCAGTGGGTAGGCTGGACTATAATTGAAATAGCTTTCTCTCGAACAACTACTTTGATTCAAGTGATTTCTCTCGAACATCAACAAGCTTAACAAATAAGAACAACCCACAACCTTAATACATCCACTCTCTCGAGCAAGATAGGTAGGATTTGGTTTAGGATTCACTCTTCCGAACTCAACCCACATCAACCCAATACCTACAAAGCATTAATCAAAAGCTTTGGTTCAAAAACCTCTCTCTCAAGCAAGCTAAGAACTCGAAATTAGAACTGCATTTGCAACTACAATTCATAGATTAAAACATAGCTAATGAATAAACCCACTTCAAAATAGCATTTAAATTAGTAATAATCAATACCCATAAGCTAATTCAACCCATAACCACATAATCACAATTACCAACTCGATTATTCATTAGATGGGGAATAGTCTCCAAGCCTTTACAATGTTTTTCAAGACTTAAATTCAAAAACCCACTTGCAAATCTTCAAGTTTGAGCCTCCAAAAAGCTTCAAAGTATACAATGGAACTCTAAAACTCAAAAGAAAACTTTTTCAATGATAGCAATATACTTAATTTACAGTTCAAAATTCAATTTATAGTTGCCCAAAATTTGGACTGAAAGGCCATTAGGCGAGATAAGTTGGGCACGCCGAGTGGTTCGGCGATCTGCCTTTTTCTCTCTTCCATCGCCATTATGCATTGTTTCTCAGCATCCTCAAGTCCTATAACTTTGGGTGATCCATTTTGTCATCGCGGAACCGATCAGCGATTCGCCGACTGCCCATTCCTGTCACCGACTTTGTTTCTTCCCTCAAGGCTGGCACACTGGAACTTTAGGCGGGCTGAAGAGCCACTCAGCGAGTCGCCTAGTGGTTTTGGCGATCACCAGGATCACCTTTCTTCACTTCTTCAGCTTGTTTTGCTCCTTTTTACCTGTTAGTGTCCTTACCTTGTTCCTTAGCTCACATACCTGAAAATCAAGGCTTTAACATCAGTTTATAGCATAAATTAGGCATTTGAGTACACTAAAACTATCAAAACAAAGCCCTAAATGAGTCCAATTCTCGGACTCATCAATACCCCCAACTTAAACTTTTGCTTGTCCTCAAGTAAAACTCAAGATCAACAATTCAATAAGGATGTCTCAAGTAGTGCTGCATAAGACTCAACATGAATGCACATAAAAAGTTTAAACTACACATACAATGCCCAATTGTGCACTCAAAGATTCACATTGTGACTCACCATTATCAAAGATGCTCAAGTTCACAATACTTGCTTCAAATGCAAGTTCAAGCTGAACAAAGGTACTTAAATGCCCTCACAACAAAGATGATTCCATATTCACACAATATTTCCCAATAATTTAAAGTCTCGGAATCACATACAACTCTCACACTCACAAAGATGAACACATGCATGACTTCACCCATAGGTTTTCCCTTATTTTCCAGTCAACATTCATTTCAGCTCACTCAAGATCACAAAGGTCTTTTCAAGGCTTTGTAACAGGGCTGAGTGTAAAGGTATGGTCATTTAGGCTTAGTAGCTTCTACCTTCAAGAAGTATGGTCTGAACATCACTTTCCACCTTTTCTTTAACATTTCAAACATTCTCATAATCCACCTCATTATTCAACTTCATATGAACCAACGGATACCCCATTTCTTTTCCAGTTTTCACTACTTTATTTCCCAACTTTTTCGGTCTCTTTCATTTCTGTCTTCTTTTTCATTCCCTTTTTTTCTTTCTTTTTTACATGGAGGGGTTCCATCTTTTTCAAAGCAGTCACACAAAAGGGGGATTTCTCACACTTCTTGACTTTCCTTCTCGTTTCACCACACCCCCAACTTAGGCTTTTGGCCTAAGTTGGTTATTCAAACAAAGCATACTTCATGAAGGTTATGGGTGAATGGATAAAGAGAGGTCACCATTTCTCAATTTTCTTCCTAGAAAAGGGGTAAGGCTCAAAAGGTGCCAAGCAAGGTTCACACATCTCACATGGTTTGCCACAAAAGAGGTATATTGGCAAGTTGGTTCACTCTTCAAAATTCTTGCCTAAGATCATTTCAAGTGCTTGAATTACTCAATCAATCGGACCAATGGGGCAAATTCTAGGTGTCATCACACATAATGTTGAAAGTAATCTCATCACACAAGGCATTGGTACCAATATCAAACAAGACTCCACACTTTCTAGCTAGCGTGCAATGTTCATCACATGAAACTCCTTCGACATCCTGCTAGTCACAACGAGATGCTAAAAGTTCATATATTGCCTATGTAACTTCGTTTCCCTCATCGTAGTCACACATTTATTTTTTTCAATTATGAGCACTATCCAAGTCATCGGTATTGACCACAACCAACACTCAAATTTGCACAAAAACAACCACAATCACACACAAAAGAGGTGGCAATTTTTTTTGTATTAGGTTCAAAACCATTTTCATTCAAAACAATGGGCCACAAGCTAAAACATCTGCAATATCAAAACCAAGATATATAAATAAACCAAATAATCCCAATATTCACAAAACATATCATCAAAACAAAATCACTATCACAAGAGGTAGGTATGGAAATACCTTACCCCACCCAGCAAAATAAGCAGTTGTCCTCAAATGCAACCAAAGCAAAAATAGTATATTAAATGCAAAATAGAGGGAGGGGTAAAATCATCTTACCAGGCTAAGCCTTGGGTGAAGTCTGCATCTCAGCCACTCCATCTGTCTGGCCATTTGATGACTTTTGCCCTAAAGAATGACGTCAAACGCTCCATCATTGGGCAAATTACGTCATTTAGCACAATTTGGGGTTACTTAGACTTCACCCCACTAGACCCAACACATTAACACCGGAACCCAACAATCTAGACTCGATTTTACAAGCATGAACACATGAATCAATCAATTTAAGAGATTTAGGCACACATTTTAATTCATTACAGTCAATCCAACAATGAAACACGATTATAATAATTACCCAACACAAAGCAACAATATTTTTACCTATTGCATTTGATTTCAACCACACAATTAAAGTTTGGGGTTCGAAAAACCAACCTTAATGCCGAATTCAAGAGTTGTATAGCTAGGCAACAAAGTTCCACAATTCTGATCAACAATTTCACAAAATGAGCGGGTAAAAACAAGAAATAGGCAAGATCTAAAGTTGGGTGAGAGGGTACGAGAGTTAAAAATAGGAGAAGATGAAGGATTTTGAAATTTTAAACCGTTTGGATTTTAAAACCGTTCAGTTCACGACATATTCGGTAAGTCATCTCGCCGAACCACTTGGTGATGCGTCGAGTGGTATTTTACCTCATCGAGTTTTAAAGGACTCCCAACAATTTGGGGGTTCATACGACGGACAAAGTCGGGCTCGCCAACCTATTCAGCGAGTCCCTGAATGAGCATGTGGCCCGCCGAGTTTTACAGAGTTCCCGTTCAAGCTTGGTGGTTCCAATGACGGTCCAAGTCGGGGCTTGCCGATGGGACTTTGGCTCGCCAAACTACCCATTTTCCAACATTTTTCACTTTTCAACCTGCACAATCAACACCGATTATTCAAAATAAAAAACTAAAGCATTAAAAACATGGGTTGCCTCCCAAGAAGCACCTTAGTTAACGTCATGGCATGATGAAAATACCAATTTAAGCTTCTTTTTTGGGGTTTTCCCAGGTATCACTTGGTAGGCCCCCTTTTGGCCTTGGATTCAAATGAGAAGAAATTTGACCCATTTGGGTCTCCAACTGCTTGGTTGACACACAATGGGAGGTGACCGTCTGATTAAGTGTAGAGACATCCTCATTCATCTCTTTCAACACTTCGTCTGATCCTTCAACTGTGTTGAGAATACGCGAGAGCATGTCTTTTGTACAAACATTTTCAGACTCATTTGACTTTTGTCACTCATGGGGCAGGACGTACCTGTCATTGTCCCCCTCTCATTCCTCCCAACTGGTGTTACGATCACACCATTCTTGTCACGGTCTCTCCATCCCTTATCTCTGTTCCAACCTAAATTTCTACCCGACCTTGGATAGTTTGAATGATAACCTCCTCCTTGATTAACTAGGAAGTTCACTTCCTCATTGTACAACGCTTCAAAATGAGCTTCTTCGAGGTTTTCTCCACCTACACCCACAACATTAACACTCTTCATACCACTGCCCATAACATTTTTTGCCAATAGATCCAGTAGGGTCATCATTTTGGCCATGTTTTGGTCTCTCTCTTGATCCTTTTCGATCTGCTCTTTTGTCATTCTAAAAGTGAGAGGAGAGACTTGGTTTTCACGAGTGTACCATGCCTTATTGATCTTGGGCATGCCATATAAGAGCTGAGAAGCTGCTTCATAGGGCTGTTGCATTATACCTCCGTGAACAAGTTGACCAACAACTCTTTTGTTCACCAAGTCAAGGCTCCTATAGAAGTACTACTGCAAGATATGATTTGGCAGCCCGTGGGTTGGACATTGAAGTGCCAACTTCTTAAACCTCAGCCATGTCTTATGGATAGGTTCACCTTCCAAGCGTTTGAAACATTGCATACTATCCCTAAGGGTCATCATCTTTGATGGGGGAAAGAATCTCACATTGAATGTCGTAGTAAGCTTATCCTAAGAAGTGATGGAATCCCTTGGCAACTTAGCCAACCATTTACTAGCCTCACCCATCAAAGAGAATGGGAACAACCTGACATGGACTGATTCTTGTGATACGTTCTTGAATGAGAATGGACCACAAACGTCCACGAAGTTCCGAATATGCTCATGTGGGTCTTCGTGAGCCAATCCTCCATATAATCCCTTCATTTGGAGGAGTTGTAGCATTGTGCTTATAACATGGAAGATGACATTCCCTTCATTGGAGGTAGCGCACACACCACCCAATGGAATTGGGTCATTCACATTTGGGTCATTTACATCATTGAGGTTTCGAATATCATCTTGGTGGCCCACTTGGCTACCATTACTCCTGTTTACGCTCATCTCTTCCTCTGTTCAACACAAGCAACACAAAACAAACACTAAAGTAAGTCAATTCAACTACAACCACAAATATCACAATTCAACTTCAATAAAAGAATTTTAAACAACACCACTTCCCGATAGCGGCGCCATTTTAACTAACATTTCAAGCACTCCTCATCAAATTCTAGGTGCAAATGATCATTAAGTAGTATAAAACCCAACAAAGAGTTTGGGTCGAACCCACAGGGAGCGGTACGTGTTCAAACTCAGTTATGAAGTATAAAATATAGTCTAAATAGTTATAGGAATAGAAATTGTCGAAAATAACAAATAAACAAGTCAAAGGGGGTGACAAAAAATGCTAGATGGGATGTTTTGTTTTGCAATTATTAGCTATAACACAATCAAACAACAAAGAAATAACAATATAGGGAGGAATTCTCGGGATGTGATCGATTATAGGAAAATTTGACTTTATGGGTAATTGAAACTACTAATAAATAGCTAAATATCAGTGGATAGGCTAGACTATGATTGAAATAGTCTTCTCTCGAACAACTACTTCGATTCAAGTGATTTCTCTCGAACATCATCAAGCTTAACAAATAAGAACAACCCACAACCTTAATTCATCCTCTCTCTCGAGCAAGATTGGTAGGATTTGGTTTAGGATTCACTATTCCGAGTTGAATCCACATCAACCCAATACCTACAATCCATTAATCAAAAGCTTTGGTCCAAAAACCTCTCTCTCAAGCAAGCTAAGAACTCGAAATCAGAACTGCATTTGCAACTACAATTCATAGATTAAAATACAGCTAATGAATAAACCCACTTCAATATAACATTTAAATTAGTAATAATCAATACCCATAAGCTAATTCAACCCATAATCACAGCCCAAGAATTGGGGTTTTAGCTTAACATTATGAAAAGATAAAAACAATTACCAACTCGATTATCCATTAGCTGGGTAATAGTCTCCAAGCCTTAACAATGTTTTTCAAGAGTTAAATTCAAAAACACACTTGCAAATCTTCAAGTTTGAGCCTCCAAAAAGCTTCAAAGTCTACAATGGAACTCTAAAACTCAAAAGAAAACTTTTTCAATGATAGCAAGATACTCAATTTACAGTTCAAAATTCAATTTAAAATTGCCCAAAATTTGGCCTGAAAGTCCATTAGGCGAGATATGTCGGGCTCGCCGAGCGGTTTGGCGATCCTCCCTTTGCTCTCTTCCATCGCCATTATGCATTTATATCCTTCTTTTGCTCTAGTAATTAGCTAGGATTTTCATAAATAGTTGACCTGCCAACAACTTCATTTGTTCAGAAAAATGGTTACAAAGACTTGAATGGACGTTGCATTATTCTTGTGTTAATGCAAAAACTTCAGTCAGATGATTGAAAGAGTTTAGACCCTATATTGTTACAAAATCGGTTTTACTTAAGTTGATACATCTTTTTTATATTTTTTCTAGACATTTTAGTTTGACGATGCTATCACTCTATCACGTTACTAAAGATAATTATGATGGGTGAAGTATCATATCTAAATTTAAAACTTGAATATATAATGTGTAACAAACTAACAATTTTACCCACAATTCTCTAAAATATATTTTGCATAGCCCTTTGATATGTGGCACCAACATTATTCAAACTGAAAGGAATCACCTTGTAGAATTAAATACCTATAGGCGTGCCAAATGCAATGAGTTCTTCATACTTTGGTGCCGTGCAGATTTTGTTATAGCCGGAGGAACCATCCATAAATGACATGGCCTCATAACTAGTGGTAACATCAATCATAAATGCTAGGATGAGAAGAGGAAACTCATATTTAGGGAGTGCATTATTTTGATCCCTAAATTCAACACAGACTCGAATTTGGCCATTCTTCTTCCTTACATAAACAATAATTGACAACCATGTAGGGTATTTGACTTTACCAATTAAGTCTGCCTCAATAAGTTTGTTAACTTCATTTTCTATCAATGGAACCGAGTCAAGCCTAAAATGACTTTGGGCTTGCTTAACAGTACGAGCACCATTATGTAATACTGACATATGGACTGCTACTTTAGGATTCATGCTAGGAATTTCTTTTATAACTCCAAGTGAAGATATATCTATATTCTTTGAGTATATATATTCATTTAGGTGATTTCTAAATCAATTTCTATAAAGGCATTTAGGTAAGTTGGCCTTGGGTCTTCATCGATGCAAAGGGTAACCTCTTTTTAGGGCTCTATTGTGGTCTTTACTCCTTCTTCATGTTCTGGTGGAGCATCTCCAACATCTTCCTCTTCTTGAGGATCATTTTCATTAACAAACATGTTATAACAACAAACAATATCTCCTAACAATTCATTGGCCTTTGTTCGAGATGACACATTGTGCTAACTCTTGATTGTAACATGAAATGAGGAGCCTACACTTTCTTCATATTCCTCCCCCTCTTTGGTTTAAATCACAGTGTGAGCTTTTTCCTTGAGTTCCTCTTTACACGAAACCATAAGGTCCACTCATTTCCTCATGCTAGAATGAATCAAACTTTTGAAATCTTTTTGGATCATAGGTGAAACAAGCATTGTCACTCTTAGGTAGATTCTTTGAAGCTTGTCATTCTTCTTCAATAGACCCAACCTCTCAAACACAAAAGTTTTTGCATTTGATTTTCTAAGTCGATAAAAAATAGAAGGCCTTTTGTTGGAAGCAATAGATTCATATTCTATAGTGTTAAGTTGTTACTTGAGCTTCTTATGGATATACGAACTGGTGGTTGTCGGATAAAGCCTAAGCCTTTGTGTGCTTTCTTCTTTCTATCTTCCGATGGGAGTTTCCCTAACTTTGATACTTTATAAGGGTTTTATCCAACCTTCACACATAACTTTAAAGCATTTGGATCAATGCCTTCTCTTGTGCATTTCATAGGAAGTGTCACATCTTGCACTTGATTTTGAGTGATTGACTTTCCTTAAAGCTTCTAAAAAAATTTAATTGCATCAACCCGTGTGATAGGAAAAGATAGTCTGCTTAGTGGATTTCCTTGGCTATTAGATGATTGACCTTCCTTTTTTCTCTCTTTTAGAATGTAGTGAAGTACATAAGTCAATTTTGTTTTTGAAAATATGATCTTCCATTCATTCACAAGGGGACAAGGTTCTTTAGTGTTGACCTTTTCGATTGCCATGTCAGTTCTTTTGCTTGTGATATTATCAGACTTAATTGAATTGATGTAGCAGGTTTTCCCCTTGCCAACATAACTCATCAAATAGAATTTTGTATCGGAAAGTGTGTCTCAACTTTGGTGAAAGGAATATCATCTTCAACTATTTACCTTTCAATTCTGCTTTTGAGATACTTCAAACATTGATAGTAAGAAGATTAGACAATTTTATTCTCATGTACCAAAGACATGTCAAGCAATATGTTGTATGAAGTCGTTGCATCGATCACATGCATCCATGCGCTTGGTCGCAAATAGTATACGTTTATTTTTTACTTGATAGAGCTTATGGCCCTCTCTCCCCCTTGATTGAATCTTTATATAAATAAATTACTTTCACCAAATTCTTCAGTCGTGATGCCAAGTTTCTTCAATTTATTGATAGGTATTATGTTGACTCCATATCCTTTACCTATCAAAATTCTGTTTATCTTCTTCTCTAGCACGTAACCCACCATATTTAAAGGATGATTGTGTAGTGTTTAATAACAAAAGATCATTATCTGTAAATGTGATTTTTGTATCAAATCATGTACTTCTTGGAAGAAAGTTCAACAGACTTTTTAGAAGGCGAAGGAGACACCATTGATGAGATTTCCCTCATTTTTCTTTTTTCTCACTAGGAGACACCTTTGGTGAGGTTTCACTCATTGTTTTTTCTTTGTCTGCATTAAAATATGACGCCTCAAGATTTTCTTGAGTAGACTTGGCAGAACCATCTTGGTAAAAATTCTCCTAGAGTCACAAGATGTCGGGGTTTTAGGTGGTGATGTACTTCTACCTTTTCCCTTATTGGATGCTTGTTTGATTTCTGCTTTTCTAGTCTTCTCCCATCTTCCTTCTGATTGGTTGCTCAGATGACTCATTTCGTAAACTTTTATTGTTGCATTTTTGCGTAGTCACAAGAATCCAGCCTTTTTCGTCAATATAAACTTGGGATTTATCTTGCTCCAACGAATCTTCTTCATGCTTTCCAATAATACATTTTTGGACTAGATTGAGTGAGCAAAATGTGATAAAGATTTGGTTAGAATTGACCTTCTCATCAAGAAGAACAATTTTATTTTCGTAAGCCAATCACATTACTCTATCCTTGAAGACAACATTTCTAAAGACGGTGACTCATAAGTCTATGATACTTGCAATAATTTAGGTCATTATTTGTCAAGCCCCGAGGCTACCCCCTTGACGTAACATGGGACCTAGGATCAGGAGTGACCCCAAGCTAACCTTGTCTGGCATATCATAAGCATACTATAAAAATTTCTGAATGAAAACACATACTATGCATAAGATAAAATAATAGTTAACTGAAAGTGGGAAGAACCCAACTAGTCTGAATGTATATAAAACATACTAAGAGTTTAGTGTTCCTGAACAACCACTCAAAAATCTAAAGTTGAATCTACTACTATGTCTGAAAAGCCTCTAACTGGTCGAGTTGCTGGGACATGCTCCCCAGCTAACTCTAACAAAAATTGATAACTGAATAAAAGACTAAATATGAAATGCATGTCTGTTGTCCTCAAAATATGAGGAATCGCCACTTAAGCTGTTGAATACGGATCGAGAATCAATCTATGTATGATCTAGATGCTAAGTACCTGAACCTACATCATGAAAGGATCTAGCGCAGAGTATGCGTTAGTACTTGGAATGTACTGAGCATGTAGGATATAGATAATAGCTAAACAAAATAGATAGGCTGAACAAAGCATAACTAAGCAATGATATAATCTGAACAAAATATAAATGCTAAAATATAATTTAAAACCTGGTCAAATGCACTAGAGTCTGACTGTGGGAGCTACTTTTAACCGACATAAAACCACGTGAGCTAAACGTGGAGTTTGATGTATACGCCCCATCGAGAGGACCCAATATACCTTGCCAGGGGTATAAAGGCATGACTGGTGTGATCACCAAATCTGATGCCCAACAGAGGGGACTTATAATCCTACAGGGGCACGTAGTTTTGGGACTATGAGGGTAAGCTGAACCCTAGTCCAACTCGGTGGTAAGTCTACTCCCAACTAAATATGTGTATGACTGAAATGTAATTGAAATACTAAATAGCTTAAAATTCTGACATGCAAACTCAGAATGTAACATTTATGTACTTACAATGTGACATTCAAAATCTAGAGCAGGATTATCTATTTAATTGACCTAGCAAGTATAATTCATGAACTAAAAGAATTTATACAACTAGGATTCTGAGTTTCATGCAAGGAACTAAGCAACTTTTACAAGAAACAAGCTAATTCGATTTAGGATACTACAACAACTAAATCACAACAATTGTCTAGGTCTAATCAAGCTATGGGAATTATGAATTTGACTGAATTCTAGGGACCTAGTGGATGAAAGGAACCCACTAGTGAAATCTCACATACCTGGTGACAAAATTCATGGAGAAATCCTTTGGATTTTGAGCTGAAACTTGAAGAACACCTCCTGCTTGTTCTTGGTAAACTAACGCCTCTTTCTTCTGTTTTTGCTCTAAGTTTTGGTAAATAATCATTTATGGTAGGTTTTAACTAGAATATTAGGCTTAAACTGAGTAAAATGACATAGTTTAGGGATCAAATAATTAGGAAAAGACCCAACTACCCCTGGATAATTGTCGAGCCTACCAACGACGGCCCCTGACTGACGGACCGTGGACTGACCTACGGTCCGTCCTGCTAGGGCGTAGTTTGGCATCTGGGATTAGATTTTGGGGTCACAATCCAAAGACCCTGAACCACGGACCGTTGACCCACCAACAGTCTGTAGATCTTGCTGTGGGTCATGGTTCCCCGGGGATTGTGGGGAATTGAACCACAGACCGTGGTCTGACCAAGACCGTTGGTCAGGCCGTGATCCTAGACTTTCTAGGCAAATGCTGAGGTGATCAACCACGAACCACACTTACGGTCCGTGGTCACATCCACGGACAGTGGGTGTCCTCTGTCGGTGGCACTTGCAACTTCTGAAAAAATGTTGTTATTCCCATTTCTAAATCTGGGGTGTTACATTATCTCCCCCTTGGGAACATTCATCCTCGAATGGAGTCTAAACACGCTGAGTATGGAGGGAAGGGCTGTAATCCCTACCACTAAGTACTAGAAACTGAAATCTAACCGAACTGAGTTCCATGAACATGCAAATATGCTGAAATGCAAGAATAACTGAGGGAACAAGATACTAAACTGAATTTATGCAAGAGTAAACTGAGAGGCTGGAAAGGAACTATTACCTGAAGCTGAATCAGAATCAGAAGGAAAGAGGTGAGGATACTTGGCCTTCATGGTTGCTTATGCTTCCAAAGTAGCTCATTCTACAGACTGACTCCTCCACAAAACCTTCACTGAAGCGACTTCCTTGTTTCTCAACCTACGAACCTGACGGTCAAGAATTTCAACTAGCACATCTTCATAAGTGAAACCATCGTTCACAGCCACACTATCCAATGGTATTATTGATGTCGGATCACCCATACACTTCTTCAACAAGGAAATGTGAATGACTTGATGAACAACTGCTAGTTCTGCTAGCAACTCTAACTCATAAGAAACATTACCAACCCTTTTCAGGATTCTGTAAGAACCTACATATCTGGGACTGAGCTTCCCTTTTTTCCCATATCTCATCACCCCCTTCATAGGTGACAACTTCAGGAAAACCTAATCATCAACTTGGAACTTTAAGTCCCTTCTTCACACATCTGCATATGACTTCTAACGACTATGAGTCGTCTTTAGTCTATCTATGATGAGTTGAACTTTTTCCATACCATCATAGGCTGAATCTGTCCTAATCAAAGTTGCTTCACCTACTTCAAACCAACCAATCAGGACCTGTATCTATGCACATATAGTGCCTCATACGGGGCCATCTGAATACTGTAATAGTAGCTGTTATTATAGGCTAACTCTATGAGAGGTAGGTTATCATCCCAACTACCCTTGGAATCGATCATGCAAGCTCTCAACATATCCTCCAAGGTCTGAATAAAATGCTCTGTCTGACCATCCGTCTATGGATGAAATGTTGTACTGAGACTTACTTGAGTACCAAGACCTTTTTGAAATGATTTTCAAAAATGAAAGGTAAACTGAGGACCTCTCTCTGAGATGATAGACAAGGGAACCCCATGCAACCTGACTATCTCATTAATATAGAGTTTAGCGTAGGCCTTAGCTGAATCTGTAGTCTTGAAAGCCAAGAAGTGAGTGGACTTAGTAACTCTGTCTACTATCACCCAAATGGAGTCATGTTGTCTGCAAGTACGAGGTAAACCCGTAATGAAGTCCATGTTTATCACTTCCCAGTTCCATGTAGGAATGTTAATCTCTTGGGTCATACCTCCTGGTTTCTGATGTTCTACCTTAGCCTGTTGACAATTAGGGCACTTAGCTACAAAATCTACTATATCCCTCTTTATACCGTTCCACCAAAATACTCCCCGTAAATCACAATACATCTTAGTGTCACATGGATAAATGGAATACCTAGAATTATGAGCTTTGGTAAGGATCTTCTGCCTCAACTCACCCACATTAGGAACACATAAGCAACCCTGGAAATGAAGCACACCATCTCCCCCTTGGGAGAAAACCTCAACTTTTTGCTAATAAACTGCACCCTTCAAATGAAGCAATATAGAATCACTATCTTTTTTTACCTTAACCTCAGCTACCAATGAAGATTCTGATCTATTCTGGACTATCACACCACCATCTGACATATCTGTAAGACCGAATCCTAAGCGAGCAAACCGGTGAACATCTTTTGCTAATTCTTTCCTTTCTTCCTCAACATGTGCTACACTACCCATAGACAGTCTGCTGAGAGCATCAACCACTATATTGGCCTTACCAGTATGGTAAAACACATTCATGTCATAGTCTTTGAGGAATTCAAACCATCTCCTCTGACGAAGATTCAACTCTTTCTGGGTGAACATATAACTGGAGGCTCTTATGATCGATGAACACATCAACATGAACACCATACAAGTAATATCCCAAATCTTTAGGGAAAATACTACGGCTGCAATCTAGAGGTCATGAGTTAGGTGGTTCTTCTCATGTACCTTAAGTTGTCTAGAAGCATAAGTTATGACCTTACCTCGCTACATCAACACACAACCTAGGCCGACCCTGGATGCATCACAATAAATCACATAACCGTCTGAACCATCTGGTAGGGTCAAGATTGGAGTTGTAGTCAACCTAGTCTTCAGTTCTAAGAAGCTTTTCTCACACTTGTGTGTCCACTGAAACTTTACCTTTTTCTCAGTCAACTTGGTCCATTGGGAAGCTATGGATGAAAATCCTTTAACAAATATCCTGTAATAACCGGCCAAACCTAAGAAACTTATGATATATGTTGGAGAGGTGGGTTTAGGCCAGTTCTTTACCGCTTCAATCTTTTGAGAATCTACTCGGATCTCTTCGCTGGATACCACATGACCAAGGAAAGCGACGGACTGTAACTAGAATTCACATTCTCTGAACTTAGCGAATAAATGGCGATCCTTGAGAGTCTGTAGAACAACTCTCAGATGAGCCACATGCTCCTCTTCACTCCGAGCATAAATGAGGATATCATCAATAAAGACGATAAAAAACAAGTCCAAATATTGTTTGAACACCCTGTTCATTAAGTCCATGAAAGTTGCAGGAACATTTGCTAGTCCGAAAGACATAACTAAAAATTCATAATGACCATACCGAGTTTTGAAGGCTGTCTTTGGAATGTCACTATCTCTGACTCTAAGTTGATGATAGTCGGATCTGAGGTCTACCTTCGATAAATAACTAGCACCTTGAAGTTGGTCGAACAAGTCATCCATCCTGGGGATGGGATACTTATTCTTTATTGTGACTTTGGTCAACTAACAATAGTCGATGCACATCTTGAGAGAACCGTCTTTCTTTTTCACGAACAACACTGATGCACCCATGGAGATATACTAGGTCTGATGAAACCCTTATCTAGAAGGTCCTTCAACTACTCTTTCAATTCCTTAAGCTCAGATGGAGCCATTCTATAAGGAGGAGTTGAAATGGGTTGGGTATCTCGAAGAAGATCTATTCCGAAGTCGATTTGCCTTACGGGAGGAACTCCAGGAAGATCTTCTAGAACACTTTTGGAAACTCATTTACTACCAAGACAGACTCAAGAGTTGGGGTTTCGGAGTTTGAATCCTTAACCCGAACAAGAAGATAGACATACCCATTAGAAATCATCTTTCTGGCCTTAAGGTAAGAGATTAATCGACCTACATGCACTGAGCTACTACCCTTCTAGTCTAAGACTGGCTCGTCTGGAAACTAAAATCGAACGATCCTAGTTCTACAATCGACTAAGGCATCTATGGGCAATTTAGCACATATAGCTCCTCAAAAGAGATGGATGGCGAAAGATGTGTATAAAGCTGTGTCGGTTGATTTTTATATTTTTCTTAGGTGTCAAGGTCAATTATTTAGTGTGAGAATAAACTTGGAGATTAATTAAGGTCATAATAAACCCCTAGCACAAAGTTGAATTGAAAGCTTTCTTATCGATTAAGTTTTGAGATAAGATAATATTTAGGTCAACTTCAAATAATCATATCTCTCAGCATGTAATGAATTACGTGGTCCATCACCTATCAAATCAAAGTACAATTGTAACGACACGAACCGTCATTAACTAGGAAAGGAAAAATGTCAGGACAACTAGGTCTCTCAGCCCGCCAGAGCGGGTTAGATGCCGCCAGGGCGGAGGCGCTCTATCGAGATAAGTGGCAGCCAAATCGAGATGGCCGAGACAGAATATAAATAACGCTAAGTCTGATTTTTATCCTTTTTCCAAAAACACCAAAAAGAGGCATGAATCACCCCAGAAACCCTTAAAAGGCTGCTCTAGGTTTGGGAAGGAAGGAGAAAGAGATTTCTAGCGTAAGAAGGTCGATAGCTTGCGGATTTCCAGTCAAATCCACCGTCTCGATGCTTGATTAACATTTCAAGCACACCTCATCCAATTCTAGGTGCAAACGATCGTTAAGCAGTATAAAATCCAACAAAGAGTTGGGGTCAAACCCATAGGGAGTGGTACGTGTTCAAATTCAGTTATGAAGTACAAATGTGGTCTAAATAGTTATAGGAATCAAAATTTTCAAAAATAACAAATAAACAAGTCAAAGGGGGTGAAAACAAATGACAGATGGCGGATTTTGGTTTGCATATATTTGCGATAACACATTAAAACAACAATGAAATAACAATATAGAGAGGAATTCTCGGGATGTGATTGATTATAGGTAAATTTCACTATATGGGTAATTGAAACAACTAATAAATAGCTAAGTATCAATGGGTAGGCTGGACTACGATTGAAATAGCTTTATCTCGAACAACTACTTCGATTCGAGTGATTTATCTCACACATCAACAAGCTTAACAAATAAGAACAACCCACAACCTTACTACATCCTCTATCTTGAGCAAGATGGGTAGGATTTAGTTTAGGATTCACTCTTTCGAGTTGAACCCACATCAACCTAATACCTATAATCCATTAAGCAAAAGATTTGGTTCAAAAACCTCTCTCAAGTAAGCTAAGAACTCAAAATTAGAACTGCATCTGCAACTACAATTCGTAGATTAAAACACCGCTAATGAATAAACCCACTTCAATATAGCATTTAAATTAGTAATAATCAATACCCATAAGCTAATTCAACCCATAATCACATAATCACACCCCAAGAATTGAGGTTTTAGCTAAACATTATAAAAGGATAAATACAATTACCAACTCGATTATCCATCAGCTGGGTAATAGTATCCAAGCGTTTACAATATTTTTCAAAAGTTAAATTCAAAAACACACTTGCAAATCTTCAAGTTTGAGCCTCCAAAAAGCTTCAAAGTCTACAATGGAACTCTAAAACGCAAAAGAAAACTTTTTCAATGATACCAAGATACTCAATTTACAGATCAAAATTTAATTTATAGTTGCCCAAAATTTGGCCTGAAAGGCCATTAGGCGAGATAAGTCGGTCTCGCCGAGTGGTTCGGCGATCCGCCTTTTGCTCTCTTCCATCGCCATTATGCATTGGTTCTCAGCATCCTCAAGTCATGTAACTTTGAGAGATCCATTTTATCATCGTGGAACCGATCGGTAATTCGTCGACTGCCTATTCCTGTCGCTGACTTGGTTTCTTCCATCAGGGCTGGCACACTAAAACTTTAGGCGGGCTGAAGACCCACTCAGCGAGTCGCCTAGTGGTCTTAGCGATCGCCAGGATCACCTTTCTTTACTTCTTCAGCTTGTTATGCTCCTTTTTGCCTATATTAGTATCCTTACCTTGCTCCTTAGCTCACATACCTGAAAATCAAGGCTTTAACATCAGTTTATAGCATAAATTAGGCATTTGAGGACACTAAACTATCAAAACAAATCCCTAAATAAGTCCAATTCTCGGACTCATCAACACCCCAACTTAAATTTTGCTTGTCCTCAAGTAAAACTCAAGATCAGCAGTTCAATAAGGATGTCTCAAGTAGTGTTGCATAAGACTCAACATGAATGCACATAAAAAGTTCAAACTACACATATAATGCCCAATTGTGCACTCAAAGATTCAAATTGTGACTCACCATTATCAAAGATGCTCAAGTTCACAATACTTGCTTCAAATGCAAGTTCAAGCTCAACAAAGGTACTCAAATGCTCTGACAAAAAAGATGATTCCATATTCACACAAAATTGCTCGACAATTTAAAGTCTCGGAATCACTTACAACTCTCACACTCACAAAGATGAACACGTGCAGGACTTCACCCATAGGTTTGCCCTTATTTTCCAAACAACATTTGTTTCAGCTCACTCAAGATCACAAAGATCTTTTCAAGGCTTGTAACGGGGCTGAGTGTAAAGGTATGGTCATTTAGGCTTAGTGGTTTCTACCTTTATGAAGTATGGTATGAACATCACTTTTCTCCTTTTCTTTAACATTTCAAACATGCTCATAATCTATCCCATTATTCAACTTCATATGAACCACCGGATACCCCATTTCTTTTGCAGTTTTCACTACTTTATTTCACAACTTTTTGGTCTCTTTCTTTTCTTTCTTCTTTTTCATTCCCTTTTTTTACATGGGCAGGTTACATCTTTTTCAAAGAAGTCACACACAAGGGGGATTTCTCACACTTCTTGACTTTCCTTCTCTTTTCACCACACCCCAACTTAGGCTTTTGGCCTAAGTTGGCTATTCAAACAAACCATACTTCATGCAAGTTATGGGTGAATAGATAAAGAGAGGTCACAATTTCTAAAGTTTCTTCCTAGAAAAGAGGTAAGGCTGAAAAGATGCCAAGAAAGGTTCACACATCTCAAAAGGTTGGCCACAAAATAGGTATATTGTCAAGTAAATATAAAGGTGGGGGAAGGAATAATCTTATTGCATGATTCTTGCTAGTCGATTTCTTATATTATGCGGTGGGTATCGGGTTGACCGATGATGCCTACCAGTACGCGTGGTTGTACTGATACTACTCTTGCTTTGCCTTTTTGGCATGGTCTGATTATAGGATCATTGATGTTTCTATTTTTCCTTCCGCATGGTGGGAGCTGCATCATTTATAATTTTGTTACACCTTGTACTCTTAGTAGATCTTGTACCTGTTTAGACTAGATCCCTGGGGTGTTAATTACTTTACAAGTCTTAACTTAAATTGTTGTCAAAAAAATGTTATGTTATAAAAATCTTATGAATATTCAGTGTTCTTCAGTTTTCTTAATCTTCCGTATGTCTTAAACTGGTTTGGAAATCGAGTGTTCCCCTACTTAGGTGTAAGAGTAGGTGCCCGCACGGCCCGGTGGGTTGGTTCGTGACAACAATGAATCATTTTTCCAACGCCACCAAGTTCACCTCAATCCAAGTTAAGAGTAAAAAGGTAAATTGATTTACTAGAGACGC